>QLOS01002009.1:7766-43157 GCA_003313725.1 Russula sp. MG48 | reverse complement strand
CAGGCGTCGAAAGAGGATTTACTATTTAGTCCTGCAGTAACCCATCATTGAGACCCGTATACATGCCGTGAACGGCCGTCAAAGTACGGCAAAGTACGGGTGACTACCGGCCGTAGACCGGCTACGGTAGTCACAACACCATCTGCCCGCCGGGCCGGTAGACGGCACCCATATAATATAACGGGTGCCGTATACCTTGGGCCGGGCTACTTGGTTGGGGAGAACCCTGCGGGAATCACCGGCTAAGTTGATAATAATACTTAGAGGTACAGGCGGGTATTGTGACACGGTCGAACCGCCGTGCCTACATTTCATGAGCCTGAGCGACGAACACATGTCACCATACTAGGTATAATCTCGCCCATCGTTTGATGGTTCCTTTGGGACAAAGAGAAAGAGACCGTGACGTCGTTGCTACCATTATAATTGATTCTTTACACGGCAGCCTGAATATCCCCAATGCACCCTATCCATTCCATCACTTTTGTTTGACTAGCCTTTCGTCCTTTCTCCTCCTCCTCTTCCTGTTGCTGTTGAGAATTCGCGGCCCAATCTTCGAGCGAAACCCCTGAATGTATCATTAGGGCGAGATTCATCTCGTCCATGGGGTCAAGCCACATCCCATCACTGTCCTCCCCTATCCCAGGCAGTGTGATGGGCCCAGGAACGTAGTCATCATCACGATCGTCATCAGGTTCGCTGCCTGGATAATTCGTGGGGGGGGCATTAATAAGGGACCGCTGCCTAAGCGCAAGTCGGTAGTTGTCCGTGAAGTACGTTTGAAGCGTTTCGTGCACGTTGGAGAGAGGGGTTGCGCCCCCAAGGACTCGTCGATGGGTTCAACCGAGGTTACTCTACGCACATAATCCGCTATATGTACTACTAATCCCGTGACTTCCTCATCATGTGACCTCTGACCTCCTCCCCTATTCCATGCTCCCCCCTTGCGAAAAGCGGTGTCCTCACCGCGTGAATCTGCAGAGAGTGTGAAATGTGTTGAGATTGACTACCAGAATGACTCTGGAAATGGTGACAAGGATCAAGGTCACGGTGTCAATGGAGATGATGATGCATGGTTGCCACGAGGCATGGAAGACGAAGAGGGTGGGTTGAGAAAAGGAGTGGAAAAGGGAGTGGGTGGGTCATACACATTGTTGGCAGGGAAATTCAGGGTTGTTGACGGCGTAGATGGGGAACTGGTGGGTGCTGGTGGTAGCGAAGGGGCCATGGCTACCTTCACAAATTGTGCCGAGAGGACAACTTGGAGGGAAGGGAATGCTGGGGGACTGAGGAATGGAATTGTTTACTCGGGGGGTTTTTTTTTGTGGGCCCATCAGCTAGTGGGCGGTGGTGACGTGTCATGCTGCTGCTGTTGTTCTTTTCTTTTTGCTGTTGCTCGTGCTCGTGCTATTGCTGGTGCTGGTACTCGTGCTGGTGCTGGTGCTGGTGCTCTGCTCTGCTCTGCTCTGCTCTGCGTGTGCCGAAAACCAATCTCGTCACCACGTTGGAGAGAGGGGTTGCGCCCCCAAGGACTCGTCGATGGGTTCAACCGAGGTTACTCTACGCACATAATCCGCTATATGTACTACTAATCCCGTGACTTCCTCATCATGTGACCTCTGACCTCCTCCCCTATTCCAACGTGCTGATTGCTTTTCCAAAGCCGATAAGCAGCGGCGCCATACACATAATCCAAAATGATCGCAGGTGGCAGCAAATCCTCTGCACCAGTGAGATAGGCGTCAAGATTACTAGGAACCGGAGAACGGCTTGAATCTTCCACTAAGTGTTGCATTGTGATTCGCGATAGCGAGTCCTGGGATGTACAGGCAACATCGTCCTCTCTTGGGACATCATCACAACTGAGCACTGGATTTGGGGTCTAGGAACCACGGAGCTTCAGTTAGGGAGACATCTCAAAGGATGCAAATTTTGTCACGTACTTTTAGAAAGGCTATCTCGCCTCGATCTAATCCCGAGTGTAAATCCTTCCTCAGTACTATACCATTTCGTATATCATCGATGCTATCAATTTCTGGAGACTCGTTGTACAGGTCGCGGCGGGACTGCACGACTAGCTGTATATACTAGTAGATGCGGATAAGGACAGGAACGACTTGAAATAGTCAGGAAGTGGCAACGCACCGCATCGCCTTTGCCTTTTGAGATGATATGTGCTGCATCACATCGACCTGGGCGAGCCCCTGTTACGATACAGCAGGAACCATCTCGCGTCATCACACGTTCACGAAAATCTGGTGAACGTCGTGATCTCGTGGTGGATGTTACTTTATCATTCAACACCTGGTAGTCAACGAAACGCGGATTCATGTCTGCAAAGACATGTGAGCATTGTGAAGGTACAAAGAAACATTAATACGGTCTTACCATATGGAGTGTACAAATAAGATTCGCTAATGTCAGCGAATCCGGTGTCGTCTTGGACCGCTTGTCCTTGGAGTGTCGCCAGTACTCCATGCGCTCCACAAATAGCAAACATTACGTATTTTAGCCATTTGTGTGGCGAAAGGGAAAGTCTCCGTATCTCCCTTTTGGGAATACACAGAAAGGGGGTAGGACCAACACCGTCGTGAAGGTTGAGAAAGATATTGACACTGGCATTGTCCATTGGTACAAGTCGCGAAAGTAGAATAGAGAGAGAGAGGAGAGGAGAGATGATTTAGAGTGCGTCCGGGAACGAGTTTGCTGCATTCTTATATTCACGTGCATAGGTCGGCGGAGGAGCCAGGTTGGTTTGCAGTAAAATATGCATAAAATGTAGTACCTTTGCATTGCATGGCCGAGTTTTGTCATACTAGTACTATCCATGCCACTGGTACTGTATGCAAAAGCCGATACCTCGATCATTTTCACAAGATCTCATGAACACGAGATTACGACACAACTATCTACCTCATTCGAATCACGTCCACCCTGTTGAAAGGTTGAGGGTGCGCGGCGGAAGAAAGCCGCGCGCAAGGTATTCCGGACAGTGCCGTTTCCATTTCATTCTACTCGTCTCCTATTCCTATAAATTACTTTACTTTAAAACCCTAGATTATCAAGCGCGATCGTACGGACTCATGGACCTTACACTGTTTGCATACTTCCGACTTGTTTACACTAGGAAACTCCAACTGCGTTGGCATAGACCTTGCTGCTGCCAAGTCCAACCGAAAATGGAAAATCTTATGTTCCGATTCGAGAACGACGGCACACAGAAGATACGATCGCACCCGGGCCAGCAGAGGAAGTAGGTTTTTTTGCCTCTGAAATTCATGCTGTGACACGCTGTGCGAATGATGTGGAATGAACGTTCCAGTCGCAAATGGTGTCAAGCAGCCGAAGAACAACTGCTCATTTGTACAGCAGAGGACACAATAGGCAATAAGCCTCTTACACGATCCGAAAAAATTGCTCTCGCAACGCAATCGACAAAGCGAATGGGAGTGAAAATGCAATTGCCGGGCCAAGTGGAGGTTGCCAAGGGAATGAAAGTCCTGGTGATGAATAACATTGCGACAGATTTGGATATCACCAATGGTGCTCGCGGAGAAATAATCGATATCGTGTTAAATCCTGAAGAACCGCCCCTACATTCGGGATCTATTGCACACCTCCGTCACTTGCCTATTTGCATACTAGTCAAGTTGACGCGAACGCGAGCATCAGTGTTAGATGATCTTGACGAGAACGTGGTTAGTGTTTTAAGGTCCGGTCCGGTCTTTTGCTTATTTGGCAGCAACCGGGAGGCCTGATCCTGGCAATCTCGCGACCGGCGCTGCGTCCTAACCAGACAGGAGTTTCCAAAAAAAAAAGAAAAGAATGATGAGCACAGGATTTATCGCAGATTCCTTTAAAGATGCTCAGTGCGTTCAGTCGGTCTCCCTGAGAGCACAAAACATTTTGATCAGTTCGAAGGTAGATGGGTGCACTTGAAAACCGGAAACCGTTTGGGGTTAGAACCAAGCTCATTGAAGGTCAGCGCATACACACATACATACGCAAGTCTTATGTCGGGCCCGTGACATTTGACTTCCGCCCCCGCCTCACAGGGTCTAAACGGGCTTTTATGATTCTAGTTTCTGTGGGCATCTCTTCGGTCATGTCGGACCAAGAAATAGTAGATCTTGCCCGCGGAGCAATGGGCCTACAGCATGCTCAGCCTGCGAAACGCATTCTGTCGTTCGCCAAGGAGGTAGGAAGTTCTGACTATCTGACAACCATCGTAGTACCCTCCACTGGATGGGGCCATGTAAGCGGTCCTGACCAAACAAAAAAGCTCCGGGAATATCGATCGAGCCAGATGAGCTAGTCAATCTGCTTGTTCCGAAGCGAAGGATGTTTCTTATCGTGGGAAATGCATTTGGAAAGGGCAGGCCGTGCGCTGGCACGCCTAAACGGCTCTCTGTATACCGTCTAGGACACTGCCGCAATTCTGCAAATATACTCGAGTACATAGGACGAGTCCGTGGCGCCTTTCATAAAAAGATGAAGGCCAATGGTGAATACTCTTAGGAGTATTAGATGTGCTGAGGGTGTTAGCAGCAGGCGTCGTGACGACAAATGATGGATATTGAACGATCTGGCTGCCGTGATTTAGATATTGCAGATGAGATATATGATTACAAGGGTGCGGAATCGCTGATAACAATGCGTAGGTATGTGTGGTATTATGACAGGCCCGAGGAGCTGTGGTAAGGTGTGAAAACAGAGTGAAGCATAAGAAATCTGATCATAGTGTCAAAGCTCAATGATATCGTCATCTGCATCTTCAACCGAAATGGTAAGCGTCTCTAAACTTGCGCTCCAAGCCTTCACTTTTTCGTGTACAAAGACCTGGGTGTGACGATGAGCAGAGTGCAGAGGACACATATCAACATTCTTGCCTTGCTGGGGCTAAAGTTCAGGACTTGCAAACCTTCAAGAGATGTAGCACGGGAAAGAGCTACGTAGGCTTGGCCTGATTGGAGTTGACATGGAGGGTTAACCCAAGTAAAAGGAACAGAAAAGGAAGGGCCTTGCCTTTCTCGAAGACCTTCGCGAGGTCTACCTTTACCCTGTCCAGTGTCTGACCTTGGGACTTGTGTATCGACATCGCCCACGACAGGATAAGAGGATACTGCAATGCCGCGGCGAATATGTAACGAATGGGTACAAAGGTCGTAGAAGCGTACCTGGGTTCGTGACGCCTGAATGTCACCGTTCGGTAGTTCTACTTTCCACGTCTCTGGTTCGAGCATGACCTGACGTATCCCGCCCCCAGGAACGTTGAAGTCGACCACGGGCCTCTTCCTTCTCCCTTCATCGAGCGCTAGCGCTTTGACAACCCCCACCTTTTGGGGTTCCTCATCCCGTAAAGAGTCTGAGTCGTCATCCCCACCAAGCACGCCTGGCTCCTTGAATGCGACGACCATGCCCATGCTTCCGTTGACGAGCGTCTCATCAATATTCTTAATGAGCATGACTTGGGCACCGACAGTCAAATGTAAGACTTCTTGGGCCATAAAATTCTCGAGGAGCCTTTGCCGCTGATCACCAGTGGCTAGTCCGCCATCCATAGCACGATACGTTCGGCTCTCGCCGCGGAGGCGGCTCATACGCAGGTTGTTGGAATGATCTACGTCGTGACGGCGCGGGAAACTGTAGCGTGTTCAGGGATGGGATCCACGTCGATACGAGACACTTGCTCACAGCTCAGTTGGCCCGATGCCGTCTTCATATTTGATTTCTCTTGACAATTGCTGGAATCTCATAATCGATTCTCGAGATAATGCCCCATAGCGCATTTCATTCAACATCTTGACGAACTCTAGATCCATTTGAATCAATCAAGCTGGAGCTCTGTGAAACCCGAATTCGTACCCTCGTCCTTTTGTCGAAAGACCTTCGTGAGCTTGAATGCCCTTTGGATTGCCTGCTTCCAAGCGTCGGCTTCAAAGGCGAAGCGCATTGGCTTATTTCCTTTGCTGACCGGGGGTAGCTGGAAGAAATCGCCAGTGACGACGAGCTACATAACCGCGTTAAGCCGAGGGGACATCAAAGAACACCGACAACCCAGATCTACCTGGATGCCTCCAAAGGGTTCATCATGCTTATTCCTGATCTTACTGCCGATCTTGTCCAGTTTGTCAAAAAGTTCGCCGTCAACCATCGAGACTGAGGGGCTGTCACCTTTGGGCTGTACAAAAAGTGACACACTAACCTTCGTCGATGATAAGGACTTGAGTTCGACGCCATCTCGAGCTAGCTTTCCGGTTCTTCCTGATCTTTTCAACGAGCGTTTCGACATCTTCTACGCCGAGGCCAATGCCAGCAAACGAGTGGACTGTCACGCCGCCAATGTTACAAGCAGCGATGCCTATATGAACGTCTTAGGACTGCAAGGATGGAGAAAATCGAGAAGCATACCGGTAGAAGCAGTTACCGCAACTGCATCAGCAGTCTTTACATATTTTTTATGCAGGGCTTTAATAATCTCGCGTAGAAGAACAGACTTTCCCGTTCCTAGACACAGGTCAGCATTCCCCTAAATTAGAACGCGGGCGCATATATGCTAAAAGAAAGGCGCTCAAAGACCAGCATCCTGAGCTGGGCACAGTACGTCATTTTGAGTTGTAACAAAGAGCCGTCGATGATAGCATTGGCAAACAGTATGTAGGAGCCTTGGCACCAAGGGAAGGGACGACACACCTGCACTTCCAGTGTAAAAAACGTTTTTCTGCTGCATTACCAGCTCAAGAATTAGTTTCTGTTCGTGGCTCAATGATATTTCAGCGGGTCGTCGGGCAGGTTTCAGCTTGGAAGAAGGATCATCAGACAACAGATCGATTGGGAGAGAGTTAGTCACGAAGGAACGTGATCTAGGGCATACTGAAGGCTGAGACGACGCGTGGGGGAGCGTTGCCGAAGGCGACTCGATGTCGCTCCATGAGCTGGGAAGCTGGCGCTTCTTGGCGGGTGGGGCTGCATCAAGCGGAAGAGAGCGCTTTTGGGAGAAAATACTCAATGATGTCGAAGCAAGAGCGGCTCTCTCAGCTTCGCGACTGGCAACGCCATCCTGAATGGCCTTTCTAAGAGAGTCCGAGAGCGTGCTCCGCTTGGTGGCCGTGGCAGTAGGCGCGGAAACGGGAGAGAGTTCCATTGTTTCGTTGAAAGAAAATTCACGCTTGACGGTGGCAAGACCTGAGCGGGGCTGTCGTTCGAGCTGCGTCATTGCCGGCGACGACGGAAGGAGATTCCAAGGACGCGTTGATCACCACTTTGAGTTCACCGTTGTAGATGCGCGCTAGTTGTCACGTGGACGCGCCGCTGTCAAGCAAAGAGAGCCACGTGGGTGGTCCCGCCGCATCTCAGCGACCAGCCTGTCCATGCCTTTCCTCACCGCGGCCACGCGGTCGCGTGCGTCACTTAATACTTTTCGAGAGGCCGGAACATCTCTGCAGGCGCGCTCCTATGCAGCCCAGGGAAAGGGCACCTCCGTAAAGCAGCATGGTAAGTGCTTTGGCTAGCACTGTCCTCGCGTTCCTGTATATGAAATCGGGAACTCGCTCAGCCCAGGGATTCAAAGGAGCCAAAGGCCAAAAGCAGGCCAAGAAGCAGCAACGTCTGGAGGCTATGCGGAGTAACAAGTCTCCTGGAGTGTGTTGTTGTTTTATCGGCGGTGGGATGTGATACTGACTCTATCCACCCTGACAAAGGCCTTCGTACCACTCCCTACTGGCCAACTCAAGCACGAGTTATTTCAAAGCCAGCGTCTAGATGAGCTTGTTCTACCTGACTTTAATGCCGTTCGTGAACGACCGTCGCCGCTATGTGTAGACCTTTCTGATAGGAATTATGCAGGAGGACCTTACGGAAGGGAACTTAGGAAAGGCTATGGCTTTCCCATTGCCGGAGAATGACGCAGTTCGAGTCTTTGGAGTCCCACGGAATGTACTCTTGGATGTGAGCGTCATCCTATGCCGCCCTTTCTGAATATGAACCCTTTCATACAGTTCCGTATTCTGTCGAAGGCTGCGTCGGTTGTGCGCGACGTGACAATAAAACTGGTGGATCGGCTACAAGCTGCGAGCCAAGAGTCGAGCCAGAAAAGCAGGATTGTCTTGTGTTGGTTCCGTTCCGTCGCCCGGGTTTCCTGTGCGTGTAACTGACGCCTCTCATAGCTGGTTCTGCAGGTAGTGGCAAGAGCTTCCTGCTAATACAAGGGGTGGAGTACGCCGCATCCGCAGGCTGGTTAGTTATGTACATCCCACGTGGTACGTCTAGTTGGTTGTGCGTGAACCAAATGCGCCAATGGTCCTTCAGCTATCAACCTCGTGAATTCATCCACGCCATATTCATTCGACTTGCGCACGCAAACGTATCTCCAACCCGTCTTTGCTCAACAAACACTTCAGCGCTTTCGCACCGTAAATCAGCATGCTCTCAGTTCACTGGCTGCGGAGGACAAAGTTGACTTGGACGATGGTTTATCGCTGCCTCGGGGCACCCCTCTTCTCACCTTGATCGATGTTGGACTCAAAGATCTGATCTCCGCACCTACTGTTTTGGCGGCGCTGCTAGAAGCGCTTGGAAAGCAGACAAAGTAAGTTCATTATTGCGTTCGTTTTGCGGGAAGAGAATCAGGAATGCGACTCAGAATACCCGTCCTACTCGCCATCGACGACTTCCAAGCCTTTTTCACAAGGACAGCGTACAAGACGCCACAGTTTCAAACTATCCGCGCGTGGCACTTATCCATGCCTCGCCTCATTCTTGAATATGCGAGTGGTCGAAAGGAGTTTGTAAGCTATAGCTTTGTTCACGCTATTCAAGCAAACTAAACACCAAAAAAGGCACGCGGTGCCGTTGTTGGAGCGTTGTCACTCTCGGACAAAACTTACGGTCTCTCGCCAGAGCTCCGTCACGCTTTGGGCTTGCAGCCATGGCTCCAACCATCGCCATATCTCAAAGTTGCACCTGAGATTACAACCTTCACGAGAGGCATTCAAATCTTGAAAGTCCCTGAAAAGCTGAATGTAAATGAGGCAGCGTCACTATTCGAAGTCTGGAATAAGAATAAATCATTCCATTCTCGTGAGTCCCTGTGCTGCTTGGGCTGAAATGATATTGACCGCCCTTCAGCGGCGAATGACGAACTTTTCTTAGCAAAATACACGGAATCTGGAGGGAATCCACGAGACTTTGTTTGGAAAGGGTTGCTCTCCACACTTCAGACGTAGTAGGGACTTAGTATTAGGGTAGTATGTCGCATCGAGCGAGTTTAATAATCACGTGACTGACGCGTCGCGCGAACTCGTGAACTGATCCGAGCTGCCACCGCCGACGCCGACGCGAACGACGCCTTGCTCAAGAGGCCGAGTGCCATCAAGGCCCTTAATCCTCAAGCCAGAGGCTCAACTCTATCCTTGAGTACAATGCCAGCCTCGTTTTCTACGTCTCTTCCTGCTTCCACATCTCTCAAACGCAAACTTCTCAGTGACGACGAACATGAACCCTACCTGCCATCCAAACTGCCCACCATTGCTGAGGCAGGCACTGGGCGACCAACACGGCCTCTTAGACAAAATATAGCTGCTGTTAACATTGGCAGTACTCGCAACCTGGGAATTGGACCCCCACCTCTTACAAAGCCACGTCCTCCCGCTTTGTCGGGCCCCCCGCCCACCACCATCACCACGCGTCCGGCTCGTGCAACTAGCGCCCCGCCGAGATCAGCTGCTCCTCGCTATATCTCCCAGCCAACAGCTGTCCCTCGCGCCACCGGAGTGCGGACATTATCTGGCCCGCAAAGAACGACTTTCAGCGGTATCGGTGGAGATGATTTCCGGTTCCAGGCATTACAGAGCCAGCCGCGATCGATCGTGAGCTCACGGATAGCCGAAAATGCGAGCTTAGCGGCGGACATGGATGCGGAGCGTACGAAGGTCGCAGCTTTGCAGGCAGAACATCTCACCCGCACTCGCGACCTGGCTTCCGCGCGCACGCAGGAACTCAGTCATAGGCGTGAGCTGATATCCCAAACGGATGAGCTAGAGGCCCTGCGCAAATGGCATGCCCGTGAACTCATCGAGCTCGAGGCAGACGCGCACCGCCGTGAACGCGAACTCGACGATGCTCGTGCCGGTCTCACTGCTACGCGCGAGGACCTCGACCGGGAGCGCAAAACCAGCGTATCGCTCAAAGAAGCGCTCGCGCAGCAGGGCGCCGCACAGACCTCCCTGCGGTCACAGAACTCCGCTCTGCAAGCGCAGCTTGCCGCTCTTCGTGCGGCGAACGATGGAACCGCCGAGACGGTGTCGACACTCCGGCATGACTTCGAAGAGGCGCGACGCCGCATCGATGAACTCGAGGCGGAGGCACGCGAGGCGGAGATGGTGCGCCGACGGCTGCACAATATGGTGCAGGAGCTCAAGGGCAATATTCGCGTCTTTGCGCGCGTGCGACCACTGCTATCATCGGATCTCTCGGGCACGGACGACGAGAAGGCGCGGAAGGATGCACTGGCCAACATGTCTTTCCCCGACATGAGGGATCATCAGGAGATAATGCTCAGCTCTACGAGCGAGAGCGCAACGGGCCAGGAGCGGAAAGAAGTTTGGAACTTCAACTTCGATCGAGTAATGCCTCCTTGCTCTCTCGTGTGGGGTACCAACGCTAACCTTCACGTTTTAGGTATTCGAACCTCAATGCACACAAGAAGAGGTCTTCGAGGAGATATCACAGCTGGCACAGAGCTGCACTGATGGCTATAATGTTTGTATTTTTGCCTATGGCCAGACTGGATCTGGAAAGTCTTTTACAATGGAAGGAGGTTCCGTGAGTACCTTTCTAAAGTGCTACCAAGACGTCAACCGTATATACTGTCGTACAGACAAACGAGACCGTGGGTATGATACCCCGCGCTGTAGAGCAAGTGTTCCAAGTTACTGAGGAGCTGAAGAGCAAGGGGTGGGAATATACCCTCGAAGGCCAGTTCCTTGAGATCGTATGTAGTTCACCATTCTCCAGGTCCTGTATCTCACGGCACAATGCAGTACAACGAAACTATCAACGACCTACTTGGAAAGGGCGAATTCGACAAGAAAAAGCACGAGATCAAGCACGAGAAGGGTTCAACGCGTGTTACAGATGTCGTAGTGCAACAACTCCGCTCACCCGCCCAGGTTCGCTCTCTCCTTACCCTGGCGAACTCGCGGCGCACGGTTGCGGCGACGCTCATGAACGAACGCTCATCGCGCTCGCACTCTGTCTTTACTCTGCGTATTCGCGGCACCAACACGCATACGGGCCAGGCGTGCCAGGGCGCGCTGAACCTGGTCGACCTTGCCGGCAGCGAGCGGCTGAACGCAAGTGGCGCGGGTAAGGACAAAGAGAGGCTAAAAGAGACGCAGAATATCAACAAGAGCCTGAGCGCGCTCGGAGATGTCATTGCGGCCCTGGGAGAGAAGAGCGAGAAGAGCGACAAGCACATACCATATCGGAATTCAAAGGTAAAAAGGATTGGCGTGTACGTTTGGATGGGGCGTTGACTCTGTGCAATAGTTGACGTACCTATTGCAAAACTCACTAAGCGGCAACTCCAAGACGTTGGTGAGTAGACCCGCACCGTCGAGGAGCGTGTGCGCACCCTGATATCTGACTAGATGTTCTTGAATCTTTCGCCGCTGGCGGCTCACCTCAACGAGTCACTTTGTTCGCTGCGTTTCGCCACCAAGGCAAGTAAATTCTAGAGGGTGAAAACGAACGTACTGCTGATGCTGGCTTGCTACAGGTCAACAACACACAAATCGGGACCGCAAAGAAGCAAGTCAAGAGTACTTCCTGAACTTTGCAGCTTTCAAAAATTGTCACCACACTTGTCGCAATGGACCTTTGTTTTCTGTCAGACATAGCTTTAACCCGTCCTCGTCTGTTGTACCCACCGCTTTCGCTAGCTGAGCATGTCCCATCTGTAACTTACGACAACTATCCCCTTCCCCAGCCCGGCCCAGAGTTGACTTCAATGACGATGGATAACATATACATATTATATACAGGTTATAACGATACGAAAATGCGACGCCCAGACGTCCTCTCCCCTCTGCTCCACGCTCGTCATGATTTGGTTCCGCTGCCCGCAACGCCCGCAGCACCGGCGCGCATGGCCTCGCGCCTAGCATCGCTCGTCCACTTGAAGAAGTCGCACTTGTACTGGTGATCGACCTCTTCGCGCAGCCTCTCGCTGCGGCCCTTGTCGTACCCGGGTCCGACCGGGCGCGCGCAAAGATAGAACGTCTTGCCCTTGTTCGGCCCGGGCTTGTTCACGCGCCACTCCTTGGCCGGCTCGCGGTGGACGGTGCAGAGCGGCGGCGGTATGGGCGTGAAGAGCGTGGACCAGGACGGCGCGCTCCTCGTGCTGTTTCCATTCTCCTGGCTCTGGCTCTGGCTCGTCGAGAGTGTATCTGGGAGCGGGCGTATTTCCGACGTGAAGGTCGGCAATGGCGACTCTTCGACGGACACTTCCTCGCTGTCCTCGCAGAGGTCGATGATCTCCGGCGATGATGGGGCTTGTTGCGATGCTTTTGGCTGTGCGGCGGCGTTTGGTTTGCTGAAGAAAGAGGAGAGCTTCGACTGTCCCGCCTTGAGCCTTTTCGGCTTTGACGTTCCCGTAGCGGAAGGTTCTGCGCGTGGACGTTTGTGCGAGTCGCGGGATGCCTGCGGCGGTTTGAGAGAAGCCTGGCTCGAGGAGGGTGACACCAGGGGATGAGAAGATGAGAGCTCAGTATCAACTTGACTGGACGGGGGCGTTTGTGAAGCCTCCGGTACAGGTGGTTCTAATACAGACGACGACGGTGGAGGCTGCGTATCCAGATCCAGAGCATCGAAGGCGGACGCCGCCGTTGTGGCCGCACCTGCCGGCGGTGACTTTGTGTCCGCACCGCGCTTCGTGAAGAAGTTCGACATAAGCGTCTGCTTTCCCTGAAATTCAGGCCAGTGCTTAGCTGCCAGCCTTGGGGGCTCGCGCTTCGCAGCGTCCTCGCGCGCGTGCATGAGGTCGCGCAGCACGAGCCGTTCGCCAGCTTCGGTGGTAATCTCGTCGTGAAAGTCGACGAAGACGGGGCAGTGGTCGGACCCTTTGATAGACGGCTGGATGTCGCTCGCTTTGATCCAGGGGAGCAAGCCCGGCGTGACGAGCACGTAGTCGATGCGCGTGCCATAATTCGTTTCGCGCGCGCTGATCTTCGTATTCCAACCTGGGTCGTGCGAGCTCGTCAATCAAAACCGCCCCCAACGCTCGTTCCGGGGGGGAGGGGGGAACAACGTACAGGTATACATCCCCTTGCGGTCTGGCCAGAACGTCCTGAGCACGTCGATCAAAGGCCCGCGCGGTGCGAGCCAGTCGCGCAGCCATGCCCGCGTGGGGTAATCCCAAAAGGTAGAGAAGTTGCTGGGCAGGTGTCCATCACTGTGGTCGATCGGGGCCGCGCACACGTTGAGGTCGCCGACGACGACGACGTGCCGACCTGCTTCCGTCAACCCCCGCACGCGCTCCTGGAGCATCAGATGGTAGTTCATCTTGTACGGAAAGCGCGCGTCGGACCCTTCGTTCGGACAGTACAGATTGATCAGCACGAAGAGGCCAAAGTCGAGCACGAGTGCGCGTCCTTCGAGGTCTAGCGAGAGAAGATCATGTGGTGTCTGTTCGTCGGCATCGGGGACGAGGTCGAGGTCGTGTGCGGCGGGGTAGGACGTCGAGATGCGCTCTTCTGGATTCAGGGGAGGCTTCGGTTGCAGGCGCCCCGACAGACCCTCCTCGGCTTTGAGAGGCGTCGCCGTATGCGTGTCAGTGTAGACAGCGACGCCACTGTAGCCTCCCTTCGAGGCGGGAAAGGAGAAGAACGAACCAAAGGAGTCCGGCAGCGCAATGTCACGACCAATTGCCGTCCGACTGCTCTTCATCTCTGGCACAGAAACCGACAAGACCAGGTGAACAGGGGGCGTGGACGGGAAAGAGGGAGCAGAAGGGCCGTACCTTGAAAACAGATTATGTCGGCTTGCAGTTCCTTGAGAATGGCATCCCAAGTCTTGAAAGTATTCCATCTAAACCCCGCATTAGCTACCGAGTCGAGCAGGGTCGCAGGGTCGCTCACGGGTGGTATTGAGGTATTGTCCGAACACCGTTCTAATCCACGACGCGTCAGAACTGCTTGTGCGAAAGGGCATCTCACCGAGGACTGGGAGTGGTGCCGAGACAGAGATATACGTACGAGGTTCCATGACAAGATTCGCATGCGTTTTTTACGCGTGTCCTTCAGAATTGGCGTTGCAAGATTATCACGTCGGGAGTCACAAAAGTTGGCCTCAAGTCCAGTTCCGAGTGTCTATACGCCCAGGCCGTGGCTGGCGTGCCGCCTTGGGTTTTGCAACTGAGATGACGCGAGACGAGATAGTCACGAGCACGACAGCGACACTCCACCTCTCTCCCGACCCTCAACTCCCTTCAACACTTTTCCGACATATAGGATGTCTCGCCTTCGCAGGTCACGAACACATAAAGCACAGCGGGACGTGCACCGCGCTAGTCGCACACGGGTAAATTTGCCTGGCACCAGCATTCATACTGGATATTTGTGCTTATGAAAACTTTCTTCCTGCAGGCACGTACGAGAGACATTGACCAGATACAACTCATCGATCTAGACCCCAAGGTCTGCCTGCCCGTTTGACTTCATTTGCGTCTGTCTAATCTCCGCTACAGAACCGGGCAAAGTTGGAGGCACAAGAACTAGACTACGAGAGGCCTGGCCTTGCACAGCACTACTGTGTTGAATGCGCAAAGTTTGTCTCGGATCCCGACTTTTTTGCTCAGCGCTGAATGTGAACAATATCTCTTAGATACTACGAGACGGACTCTGCGCTACAGTCACATTGGAGGAGCAAAGTGCACAAACGACGGTGCAAGGCTCTCAAAGAGCCAGCCTATACAATTGAGGAATCTGAGCGTGCAGCCGGGTTGGGTAGGGATGACAGACGTGCGGTTGCAGCTGTCACAGATTCTGATGTTGCTATGTCGCAGTCATAGCTAGATGCTTTGTAGGAGGTTTGTTGTATGCTGGTGCTCACACCGATCCGGGAAGGGTATATCCAAGTCAAGTCATTCAATACGGACACATAGAATCCGCATATGAAGCACTAATCAACGATCGCACGAAAAAAGATCCTGTATTCATGCGGGGATAGCGCATGCTGACCATGGCGGCATGTCATATTGCAATAGGACAGAGTGGTAATGCGAGAGAGTACAGTAATCAGATATTCGAGGGGTACAGCATCTGCAAAGCGTGAGCAACCAAAGTCGCGATAGGAACAGCGAAAGACATACAACGCGAACGCTCGCGCCAAAAGCGTGTGGGGGCAGGTTAGATCTGAATTTTGACTTGACAACACCGTTGTTACCGTGCGGGCGAGTTACGCGTCTTTACAATCGTGAGCAATGGTCCAATATTGGCAAGGGTATTGAAGACTTACCCCCAGATGACGCGGACCTTCGACCCTGCGATTTCCCGCTTGGCGCGGTATACGTATGCTACACGCTGTGCGAATGACACAAGGTCAACGCGAGATACCGAAGAGAGGGGATCTGCCAGATGCGCACCTTTCCGAGGTAGAACTGAGCATCCTCCTTGGACGCGACACCTTCGATCTGAAGGAGGGAAGTGTTGGGACGGGTATTACGCTTGCCTCGCTTGTGGCCGAGTACACGTCCTTTGCTGTAGAGTCTGTGCGAGAGATCAGCACCAGATTTCGCATGTCATTCCGCAATAGTTGAAGATGTCATCCTGATTCATTGGGATCCATCCACCACTTCCTAGACCATTCCAACCCATATCTACCATACCAGCATGGCCACATAACAGTAATAGAGTGATTAAAAGAGATACGCACCGCGTCGATACCATTTTATGTCTTGAGGTCGTCCGCTTGCAGTCGTCTAAATGAGTCGGTGAAACGACAGGGATTGTGACTCCTAAATTCGACCGTGACCGTGACCGTCCCAACACTGTCACGAGTAAACCGACACGTAGTAACTTTTGCCATTGACGCAGTCTTATAAAGGGCTGCACTCAACCGCTGCGCAATCTCGGCGGTTCGAGTAACGGAGCAATGGCAGAATGACCTCTCCTACGATGCGTGTCCTTTTTTGAGGAACGGCTCTGTCGGGCTCTGCTGTATTTAATCTCTCTGCCGAGTCCCCCGTCAAGGAAATACACTTTTTTTTTATTGTTGTCTGACTTCCACTGTCATCGTCCAACAAAGGCAGCAGGCCATCGATTGAAGGGTGATCACTGTGCTCTCATACCATGTCGCTGCCCCCAGCGTGGAAGCGACTCGCCTCGACGTCAACATTCACCGCCAAAACCGCACCATCCAAAGCGCACCTCCACAAACCGATACCCGACGACCTCTTCCCTCGCGGCTACGTCCTCGGCGGCGTGCACAGCGGCGTGAAAAAGGACCCCTCGGCCCCCGACCTCGCCGTCCTCCTCTCGACCTCATCCCGTCCGACGTCGGCGGCGGCGAGCTTCACCCGCAACGCGTTCCAAGCGGCGCCCGTCACCGTGTCCAAGGATGTCCTCAAGCAGACCGCAGGACGTGCCCGCGCCCTCGTCGTCAACAGCGGCTGCGCGAACGCCGTCACGGGCCGGCAAGGTCTCGCCGATGCATGGGCGATGGCCCGCGCGACCGACGCCCTCCATCAGGTAGTGGCCCCTTCCCCTTCCCCTTCCCCCACCTCTCCTTCGTCGGAAACCCTCGTCATGTCAACGGGCGTGATCGGCCAAACCCTCCCCATCTCCAAAATCCTCTCCGCGCTGCAACCGCGCGGCGGCAACGGCGGCGGCTCACTGTCGTCGCGCGACAAGCTGGGACAGGGGTTCGCAGCGTGGGAAGCGGCGGCGCGGGCGTTCATGACGACCGACACGTTCCCGAAGCTGCGCGCGCGCGAGCTCCCCCTCGGTGTCGGGCCGCAGCAGCAGCAGGGGCAGGGGCAGCACACGTACCGCATCGCGGGGATCGACAAGGGCGCGGGGATGATCCACCCCGACATGGTCGGCGCGCCGCTTCCCGGGCTCCCGCACGCGACGTTGCTCGGGTGCATAGCGACGGACGCGCCCGTCGCGCCCGCCGCGCTGCAAGCGGCGCTGGACTACGCCGTGCAGCGCTCGTTCAACGCGATCAGCGTCGACGGGGACATGTCCACGAACGACACCGTCGTGCTGTTCGCGAACGGCGCCGCGGCGCGCGAGATCGACGAGGCGAGCGATCCCGAGTTGTTTTTGCGTTTCCGGGACGGCTTGACGGAGTTTATGCAAGAGCTCGCGCAGCTCGTCGTGCGGGACGGCGAGGGTGCGACCAAGTTTGTCACCATCTCGGTTGACGTGCGTCTACTGTTGTGCTCGTGCCGTTTGTCATCACCAAGGACTTTATTTTTTGTGTGTTTTGTCGTATTAGGGCGCCCTGTCATACGAAGATGCGCACAAGATCGCGTCCAGGATCTCAACTTCTGCACTTGTCAAGACCGCGCTTTACGGCGAGGATGCAAAGTATGAGTCTCTTTCTTGTCGTTCAAAGAGGGCTAACTAGGACCGACGCTCGCTAGCTGGGGTCGCGTGTTAGCCGCAACAGGGTCTGTTCCGTTATCGGCACCTCTCGATCCGACCCGCGTGAGCGTGTCTTTCATCCCTACCGACGGCTCGCCCGTTCTTCCTTTACTCGTGAACGGTGAGCCAGAAGATGTTGACGAGGTTCGTGCCAAGGAGATCCTCAGCGCGGAGGATCTTGAAGTCCGCGTCGAGCTCGGCCTGGGCTCAGAGAGCGCAAAGTATTGGACGTGCGATTTCAGCTACGTGAGTTCCTTTGCCTGGAACCTTGACAATGCATGTATTACTGACGGGGTATGGGATATACAGGAGTACGTTCGAATCAATGGTGACTACCGGTCCTAGGTCCTAGGCGAAAGCAAAACGGGTCACATTTCTAAAAGACTAAATGGAGCATGGGAGGTTTAGACGCGGAATGCCATGCAATCCAAAGTGATAACTTAAATAAAACGAGTGAATACCGTATTTTTTGGCACCAAAGCTTCAGCTTTACCTCTTCATATGTCCACGGGGCTTGCAAGAATTAGCCCAACGAGTCGAAGCGAGAACCCGTACGTTTTGAGGTGGTGGCTTGCTCGGCCATACGGGCACTCTCGAGTTCGCGCTTGTGCGACACGAAGGCAGCCTGTTGCTGCGCCTCCCGTTCCCGTTTCACTTCCTTCAACGCTTCCCGTCTTTGCGCGTTTTGGCGTTGCTTCTTCGTCAGTGGTTGTGGATCACTTGTGGTAGCTTCTCCCGAAGCGGCCTTGTTAGGTCCTATGAAAGATGTTCGGACTCCCCTTTAGCGTGCATAGGGGACAAAGGATGAGAAAACTGACTTCTTCGACTTTTAACGACACCCCAACCACCATCATCCTCGCCCGACGCATCTTCATCATCCTGTACACCTTCATAATCATCCCACGTAAAGCCCTTCGCGGGCTGCTCGCCCGGCGGCGGACGCACGGGTACCACGCGAGGTGGTGCGTCCGGCAATGACGACGTGGACATCTCCAATACACTCCTACAAGACGCAAAAACGCGCAAAAGTCAAAGGCCCACACATGAAACTGGGAGTCAGGCTAGACATACTCGTCAAGTTCGGGTGGCAGCTCGTCCTCGGTCGTGCGTTCCGTCACAACCGACGAGTTGTCCGTCACGGACGTGGTAATGCCCGCGTCGCTCGTCGTGGCGTCCGTCGCCGTCGTCTGTGGCGGCACGGCCTTCTTCCTTCGCGCCTCGACACGGGTCCAGCGTTCGATCTGCCCGTGCGTCTCGTCGACGGACTCAGACGCCAAGCCCTTCTTGGCCTTGGCTACGGTCGCGGGCGGGACATCGATCCAAGCAGTCCCCTCCGTCGATCCGGACGCCAACTGAGAAGTGGCAGCAACAGAGGTGGAGGCGGAGGCGGAAGCAGACGACAAATCCGAAGGCGCCGGGGGAACGGCCGTCCTCTTCCCACCCTTCTTCTTCTTTTGTTTCTTCGCAGGTTGCTCTTGCCCCTGCTGCGGTTGCGCGTCACGTACCTCATCCGAGGACGCCACTGCGCTATTGAACCCGCCCGGAATGACATCCTGAGACCGGTCAGCCGGATGCTGCTTCTGTTGCTGCGGCTGCTGCTGTTGTTGTTGCCGTTGTTGTTGCTGTCGCTGCCGCGCCGCCGATATCGATGCCGGTCGCTTCGGCACTGCTCCAGGCCCATCGAGGATATCCAAATTCTTGAGCGTCGCGTCGCCGGGAAGCTGCAGCTTCCGGCCGCGCTTTTTCTGTCCGTGAAGCGTGGAGGCGATGGCTTTGGACGCGACGGTACCTCCTGTCGCGTTCCCATCCGCGTCCACGTCATCGGACTGTGCAATGGGCTGGACGTAGTGCACGTAGCCGTAACCGAGTACGCCTACCGCGGCGACGGCTGCGACGATGGGTTCTGCGGGGATACTGCTAGTAGCGGAGCCCATATTATGAGGTGGATTTTTGTGTCTGTATTTGTGATTGGATGGAAAGGGAATTGAAGAAAGGAGGGATGTACGTGGAAGAGAGCAAAGAAAAGAAGGATAAAATGGAGCGAGCGAGAGTTGTTGGAAGAAGATCCACGTCAGTCAGATCGGTTCGTAAAAGGGGAATTGCCGAATTCGGGCTCAGGGATCATGATATTGTGTTTGTTATTAGGGTATACAGACTCCGTAGAACAAGAACCGAGATCGGTGTATGTGTAGATATCATCATAGAATTAGAACAAACAACATCAGTAAGCTATACAATCACAATCACCAAATCTCCCTGACACCCAACATCGTCGCATCAACTATAAATATCACCTACCTGCTCAACACCTCTGATTCTAATGTGCTTGTTGAGAAGCGGATATTATCCGACGCCAGGCGTGCGCCCCCTGCGCCTAGATGCAGCGTCCCACCCGCCCGTGCGCTCCGTTCCAACAGGTCGTCCCACCTATCTTCCTTCTCCTGCGACGTCCACGCCTGCCGCCGAGAACCTCCAGCCTCACGGAACGTGAGAGGCGCGACCGTGCCCACGCTCGTGCCCGCCGAGATCGTGGGCGATGAAACCGACGGCTCACACACCGTCGAGCCGCCGCTGCTATGCGAATCGCGGCTCTGCCCAGACGATCCCGGGGCTAACATGGGATCGACGCGGTCGCGTTGCTGCGGTGCGTCACGCGACCCGCTACGCGCGGGACGTTGTCGAAACGCGCCGACATCCTCAGGAGACGGCGCGACAATCTTCGGCAACGATCGGGTGGGTATGTGTCGCTTCTGGTGGCGCGCGAGTGAAGGGCGACGCATGATAAAGTTATTCACGACGTCTGCGACAGAAAATGTCGGGTTATCTGGCGAGCTGCGTTGTCTCGTCCGCGTTTGCGGGGACCTCGAGCCCTGCCGTTCGTCGTTCGAGGGGCAGCGTGCCGAGGAACTACTCTTCGAGCGTGAGAGAGTTCGCGGACTCGGGCTTCGTGCCAGTGCGGGTACCGGTACTGGTGGCGCTGGAGGCGAGGTGCCAACGATTGATGAGAACGAGGAGCGCGGTGTGTGCGAGCGGAAGAATTGTGTAGACGTGGGTTCAGAGGACTGTGGTGATGATGGAGTGCTGGGGCCAGGCGGGTGCGGACTTGTATCGTGACCACGCATCGTCCCTGGGGGCGGCGTGCCGATCGCAATTGCAATGGTCGGATGGCCGTCACCGCTAGGCGACGCTCTGCTTATCGACGTGTCTGAACCCATAAAGTGGCCTCCAGTAAGAATCTGCCCCTCGAGCGTCGCGGGTGGGGGCAGCAATAAGTCTTTCGGTATCGCAGGTACCGGTGGCACGGGCGTACTGGCCGTGTGGAAGCGCTCGCGCAAGCCACCTGCGCTGATACGTTTGACGAGTCTCCAGAGCTTCCCGCCTGCACTTGCATCGTCCTTCTCCTGCGCCCTCTCCTTGCCTTTGCTCTGCGCAACGAAACTCGTCGAATCCAGCGCCGTCTCAATTGGCATAGCGTGAACCGAACGTTCGTCCGGGGAATCTTCTAGTCCGCTAGTAGGAGGGGGCCAAGGCTGATCCGTCGACAGCCTAAGCGACTCTGGTTTGCGCTTTGCCTTCTGGGCAGATGACGACCGTTGGCGCTCATGTTGATTTGACGGATTGCCGCCCGTGAGGTCGCCTCGAACGGTGTTCCTCTGCTCGCCTTCTCCATCAGCATCCCCGGCCCCCGCACCAGAAATGGTCGCCAAGCCACGCCGGAGGCGCGCCGAGACTTTTCTTGTGAGCGATTTGACAGGTTGGGACCCAGAACTTCGCAGGCCTGGGTTGTGATCGCCAGCATCCTGGGCACTGCCCACTGCGACGAGGCGGTCAGTAGAGCTAGCTACCAAATACAGTATAATATAGCGCACCTTCCTCGGTAGTCGGAGTGGCATGTTGTTCGAGCATACGTTCGGGTGTATCAAGCCACGGCGCGCTTGGTGGGACAGTAGGCAACTGACCCTCTGCGCGCGCAGCTGCAGCAAGGGCCTCACGACGCATGTCCTGCTCCTTGTACGCTTGCGCAATTTGGCCGGCAGGTGTAAGCCTGCCCGAGCCATTAGCCGGTGGGGAGGTTGGAACGGCCGCGCGGCTTCCAAGCACGCTTTGTAGCATGGAAGAGCGCGATGGAGGGGCCGCGGGAGAGCGTATAATGGATTGCAGCGAAGATGGAATTGACATCCTTCGTGAAGGTGCAAGTGTCGTAGTGGCACGCATGTACCCGGCTGCAGACTTTTTCCTAAGAAGGTTCCTTGGGCGCTGCTGTGGTGACGGTGGTGGTGACAGGGCGGGAGATCGTTCAGGGGACCCCGGCCTTAGTATTGTTGGAGAACTGGTACTGAATTTGACGTGGTTCTGGATCCTGGTCTTGCTCGGCCATGCCTCGCTGGGGTTCAGTTGAGCACGAGGTATAGTATGAGATTCCGAGTCAGACGTAATGGAAAGGGTCGAGGCGACGCTTGGTGCAGCTGGCTTGCTGAGGAGACGCTTGACGTCCAGACGCGAAGGGTGGAGCAAGCTTGGCGACCGTTCAGGGCTACCGCCCTCAGATAGATAGCCAGCTGGAGAAAGATTGGGAGAGCTAGGAGAAGGGTGGCGCGCATCTAAAGGTGAAAAGTGCAAACTGCGTGGTAAAGAGACGTCAAGATAGCGAGATGGGCGTGGTGTACGCGAAACGACGCCAGTGTCAGAGACCGAGCCAGTGTCAAAATTTGTTTTGGGACGCAATGAAAATGCAGATGAGGGTGACGTGCCGGGATGGTGCTGCGGCTGTTCAAGTCCAGCGTCATCGCGGCGTTGGCTGCTGCGCGAAGTTGGGAATGCTTGTAGTAATGTAGATGATACTTTCAAATCCTGAATCACTGAGCGTATGGGTTAATGAGGCACCTCGGCTCATGGAACAACTCGCATACTCTGCTCTCGCGCATCTAGCGCGGCTATATGGGAAGGAGATGGGGTGGACGGGTTATGCCGAGTAGAGGAGACGTCCTCGGGTGTCTCCGCACGGGGCAGTGGAGGGGTGTGTGTATGGACACGGGATTGCGATGCGAGTCTTTGTAATCCGGAGGGGCGACGAGAGCGACTACGAACGCTCGTAGTTGAGGACGATCGCTTGAGGCGATACTCATAAACTTCCTGTCCGCCAGAAGAAAAAAAGGCCATGTGAGAGTTGTATTTTCTGCTAATAAGGCAATTAGGGAATAGGACAATAGAAGAAACAGCTGTAGTCAACATACGACAAGAAATGATCTGATCGTGTCTAGTCGGGACAAGCGTCAACTACGTGAGTGATCCAAGAAAAGCCTGTCGGTGGGCATGAGTTGAAGACCAGGCGAAGTGACAAAGCCGAGCGTACATATATAGAGGACAGTGAGTGCTCCACTGCGAAGGAGGTGAAATATTGGGGACGGTTCGAGGGTTGCGGGAACTAGTAGAGGTGGGTATGACCACGAGAGAGGAATGTCAAGAGCTATTATCTGTCACCAGAGGCCAGATGGGGCAAAGTGAAAGAAAAGGGGAGGTTCCGGACTTTCCTAGGGAAGGAGACCAATTGTACACACAGTGTGATGTTGGTCAGAAAGTAAAGATTGGAAGGGGCTCAAGGAGCGAAAAAAAAAAAAAAAAAGAAAGGAGAGTAGAGAGCTGGACACGTGGGGAGGGGGCGTTTACGGATTAAGAGCAAGGAAGACAGGACGAGATGAGATGTGGGTTGAGCGGCCGAACGCGGGTTAATCGGTGTAACCAACCAACCTGGAGAGCAAAAGGGGGAGTCGGAACAATCACCCTTGCCTTGAGAGACTAAATGTAGAATGGGGGTTCTACCAATGCCCGGCCTCGACAGTTCTTAACCTTCGCGTCTCGCCTCGGAAGAAGGGGAATGGGGACGAGCAATCGGAATAGGGGAGCGAGCGATTTGCCGTTCCCAATTTTAGGTTACGATAGCAACGGGAAGCGTTGCGCTGGAGCTCCAGTGGCCGCTCCACTCTACTGGATCCTAGGCGCTGGCGCCGGCTGTGCTCTCGGGCGCCGATCAACCTGAGCTGAGCGGCGGAGGAGCGCGGCTCGCACCACGCGTCACAGGCACGCCACACCACTGGTACCCAACCATACCATGCGGCATGATATCGACCTTGTCGTCGTATTCAGAGCAAATTCTCCTTCTACTCACATTTCAAAACATAAAGCAAGGATTGATGCCCAACACGCAGAAGATCAGTACACCCGTCTACTCGAAACACTTCGGAAAGCCGGCCTTTACGCCGTAGGCAGGCGTGGTGAGCATCAAGGTCAACTGATCCTCTTAGTATCATGTTCCAATCAAAAACTCCAAGAACTCTTGCAACGTGAATGGCAAGCACATGGTTAGTTCATATTCTCTCCCCCAACTCATCATCCCGACAGCCATTCCGACTTTCTTCATGGCCTCTCGACATCTGCCTCAAACGTCAACCAGGATCAGACCACCCTAAATCCGGCCGAACGCCTTCGCCTCGTGTATACCTATGTTACAGCCACACCTTCTGACGGCGGCCTTGGCATACATCCCCACAATGACAGTTGGTCTCGCGTGGAATCCATCATGGCCCTTCACGACCCAAAATTTAATGATGTCTGGATTCGCTCCGTCACAACGCTCGCAAGCGTGATTAACATTGGTCATGACCAACTTGACATTATTCGCACTCAAGTACGTCGTCTCCACCGGAAAATACGTGTTTCAAGTTCCCCCTAATGCTTTCCAGTTTGGCGAGGCCATTGCCCTCTACTTCGCTTTTCTCGTTTCCTACACTCGCGCCCTCTTCTTTATCTCTGTCGCTGGCTTCGTCTGTTATTACTCTGGGCAAGCCTACTCGTTTACCTACTCCTCTCTTCTCTTCCTCTGGTCCGTCGTCTTTGTCGAATACTGGCGCATCCGTGAGCGTCTACACTCCGTCACGTGGGGTTGTCTAGGCTCAGATCGGGTCGAACAACATCTCCCGAGTTTTGCCGAGGGCCATCCTTGGTGGAAACGCGAACTAAAGATTCTCGTTAGCGTTCCAATCATTGCCCTTTTTGCGAGCATTCTCGCTATCCTCCTCACGGCCATCTTTATATTCGAGGCTTTCGTCACCACTCTTTATACCGGTCCTGGCCACGAATACATTGTAAGGCTATCGTTTTCAACATTTGCTCATCTCACTTATGTATCTTTCTTCAGTCATTTGCGCCGACAGTCATTTTCACCGCTGTCATCCCTCAGTTCCTCGCAATCTATCGAAGATATGCACAAAGACTCACACAGTGGGAGAACCACGAGCATCAGTCGTCTTTTGATGCTTCCCTCACGACTAAAAGCTTTGTCCTCTCTTCCATCGTCTCATACCTTGGCATGGCTCTTTCGGCCTTTATCTATGTTCCCTTTGGCGAGACAGTCATGAACTCTGTGCAACACTTTCTGTTTCTCAGCTCTAATACTGTCTCATCTCTTACCTCCTCTGGATTCGATATTGCCACCGAAAAATCTGGACGCGCTTTATTTGTGTCCGACGCGAATATGGCGCACGCCAAGCTCAATCGCTCGCGCCTGCAGAAAGAGATGTTTGCATACATGGTCACAAACCAAGCATCCAACTTTTTCATGGAAGTTGGCCTCCCCTTTCTTACGCGCGCATTCGCCTCGGTCCGCTCGGGCAAGCGCCGGCCATCCTTGTCTGGCGCAAGCGCAGTTACCCCGAAAAAAAAGCGTGTCGGATTCGACGACGACAAGAGCGGGGGCGCGCGCGAAGAACGCGAATTCCTCGAGCGCGTGCGCAGGGAGGTGTCCCTCCCCCAGTATGGCCTCTTTGAGGACTACGACGAGATGGTCACCCAGTTTGGCTACGTCGCACTCTGGTCAACGATCTGGCCGCTTGCACCCTGTTGGTCTTTTTTTTAAATTCTTTTCGAGAACAACAACTGACTCTTTGGCTCTCAGTAATGGCCCTGCTCAACAACGTCATCGAGCTCCCCTCGGACGCGTTCAAAATCGTCACGCACTTCCGCCACCCGCTCCCAACGCGCACAGACACCATCGGGCCCTGGCTCGACTGCCTCTCCTACCTCGCCTGGCTCTCCGCCCTGACCAACTCGGCGCTCGTGTACCTCTTCCACCCCACAGCCGCCGCAGCCGTCGGACTGCGCGCCCCGCTCTCCCCGAGCGCGGGAGCGGGAGCGCAGCAGCACGTTGCAGAGACGGGCCAGACGCGCGACGTGGTCGTGCGCGCGCTGTTCATCGCGCTCGCCGCCAGCCACGGGTACATCATCCTCCGCGCCGCGGTGCGCCACGTGCTGGTGCGCGTGCTGTGGATCGGGAGTGCGGAGAAGGCGCGCATGGACGACGCGACGCGCGAAGTGAAGGAGCGGTACTTTCAGAGCGTCCAGAGCGCGCCTTGCCTGGGCGTGGGCGCAGGGCTCCCGGTCCCGGTCCCGTTCCCTTCCCCTTCCCTTGCCCCTGCTGCCCTTGCACCAACGCCGACTACTCCGGCTCTAGCTCTAGCTCCGGCTCCGGCTCCGGATCCAGCTTGGGCTGCTGAAGGAAAGGTACCTCTGCCGGCATCGCCACCACTACCACCGGATGACGAGTTTTGGCAATTCGATGAAGGGATAGACGAGATCCGGAAGGGGATCAAGGAGGCATGATATGAAATTCGGATCTAGACACCGGGCTTGGTCAGAGAACCGGGGGGTGCAACGTGTTCACACGGTGTTGTAATGGATGACCTTTTTTCTTCTTGGCGTATTGCCCTAAGACGATTACAAAAGCCTACTTGTGTCCGAGTATTTCATCTATCTCGTGTATGTAATGATTGCTCTGACCTCGTGCGAATGGTACCTATACTGTATATATGAACTTTGCGATGCCGATTGATGCACGACAATGGGTGCGCGTAGTGTGTACGCTCCATTTCCGTGAGATATAGTGGTTGAGATTGTCGAAGTGTTCCTTTTCAATATCAGTCGGAAGGGGGGGAAAGGGATGGTTCTCTCAGCAAAAATCATTATTCATATGGGGGGAGTTGAAAAGAAAAACACAACAGGAAGGCGAACCGTGACATAGCAAAAAACAAAGCCTGCCAAAACCGCCCGCCCGTTCGTCCTTAGGGCCGGGGGGGGTGTAAACCCGGGCCTCGCATACCTACCCTACCGCCATGCTATTCTTCCTTCCCACACACACGTTATACAGTTCCCAGAAAAGAACCCACGCCGTCGCTTCCCTCACGCGCCCACGCTCGGCTCCCCCACGCGCATCTGCGCAAATTGCCCCGGCAGCCGCTGCCACGGCGCTTGGGACGCCGCACCCGGCACTGTACCTGCGCTGGCCGGGGCCGCGTGCTCGTCGTCAAACTCCACACTGTTCGAGGCGTATGGATTCGGCAGTGGCAGCGAGTTCTGCCGATGGAGACCGCTGTCCTGTGCGGTTCTTTCGAGCGAGGTGACCAAAGTTGCTTGCTGCTGCTGCTGCTGTTGTTCTTGTTGCCTTTCCACCGGCTGTGCTTGGATCTGCAACTGTGTGCCCGCGTCGGTAATGCCAGGTACGGAGATGAAGTACACCGAGCCGGTAGGATCTGTCCCGCCCTGGGCGTAGTATTGTGCCCACGCTTGTACATTCTGGTCTGGGTACGTCACTGTTGGGTCAAAGACGAAGGGGGGGCCCGTCATCGTCTGTTGGTTTTGCGCTTGCTGCGGCTGCGGTTGCACTTGTGCCTGGGGGTCTGCTTGAGTTGATGGGTGCTGCGTCTCTGTTTGAAGTTGGGGTTGAGGTTGAGGCTGTTGCTGGACTGCGATCTGCGCCTGCGGCTGTGCTTGAATGGAAAGTTGAGACTGGGTATGATGCAATTGCGGCTGTGATTGAATGGAAAGTTGCGACTGGGCATGATTCAATTGTGGCTGAGGCTGAACGTGAGGTTGCTGCTGGGCATGCTGCTGTTGCAACTGCGGCTGGACCTGGGCTTGGAGCTCAGGCTGCTGCTGAGTCTGAGTCTGACCCGGAGATTGAGCTTGCGCAGGTTGAGCAGGAGGCTCTGTCTGTCGCGGTTGTGCTTGAGCATAGTACGATGCTCTGGAATTATCCTGCGCCGGATATGGTTGCACGTATGCAGTCTGGGGCTGTGATTGTGGGACCTGTTGCGTTTGTTGAGGCTGGGGTTGTCCCTGGGGCTGGGGTTGCGGTGCGCCATAAGAGGAACTGCGCCCCAAAATGACGCGCGGGTCCGAAATGGGCCCACTCTGCCGCGGCTGTGGGTACCCGGCTGCAGGCATAGGGAATGGGCCATAACCGCCCTGGTCGTATGGGCGCAGGTTCCACCCATATGGTCGTGACTGGTCGGCAGGCTGACCATAACCAAGTTCTGGCTGACTTTGTGCGCCCCCGTTAGCACGTGGGTACGTAGATTGTGGTTGTGGATAGGGCGGACGCTGTTGTTCATAGACTGCGAGAGGTACCAATATCAGTGAGCGGGAAAGAGCTCAGAGAGAGAAATAAAACCATACATTCACTATGACGTGCGAGACTCTCTTCCATCATCTGGTCGAATATTGTGCGCGCTCTGACAAAGTTCTCGTTCATCGACACCAGGTCAGCTAATATTCGCGATAGGACATCGTTAGCTCTGCAAGGGCCCCTATCATTTATAAGGCTACATACCGCGCTTCTGACTGTACTTATCAATCAGCTTGACGATCTTCGGGCGGAGGGTCATGCACGAGCGATAGAGTTCCTGAATTTCCTCATTATCTGCAAGATTATCCCTTGCAGGATCCAGAGTGCGCAGCATTGTCAGCAAACGATCGACGTTGGCTGCCTGTGCGAACACGGCGGCTTCTTGCTGTATTTCGGCTGCTAGCTCGGTCTGTGTAGGTTCCGGAAGAGGCTCCTGCACGACAGCGTGTGAACGTCGGGAGGGGTGAGTGAGACAGCAAACGTACGACATAGTTGACGGGGAAGATCCCGGTGCGACCCCTTAGCTGCCCTCGCCACCAATCTTTGTATTCACGGTTCACAACTTTGATTATATCTCCTTTCTCAAATGCCAGCTCGTTGGGCTCAGTGGGCTCAAATGTGTGCAGCGCGCGCACGCGTGTCACGCCAAACACTTCCGTAGAAGGAGTGGGCGATGTTGGTTCTTTGTTCGGAAGGGATTCAGTGGATGATCCCGCGGCCGCAGGCACCTGTGCAGGTGCGGGTGCAGGTTCAAGTGTGGCTTGAGCATGCGCCTCTGGTGGTGGAGCGTAGCCGTCAGGATATGATGGCGGATGCGCCGGGGCAACAGAAGTGGATGAGGCAGAAGGTTCGGCAGGCGGACGAGCTGTGCTCGCTCCTGAGCCCGATCCGCCTGCACCGCTTGATGACGCGAGGGAATACTCGTTCCAGTTCTTCCGGCCGCCCTTGTCCTGCATAGAAAGTTCGAGCACACGTTGTAACTCCTCTTCCTCGCGTCTGCGGGTCTCCTCGTCGTCGTTGGGTGGAGGTTCGTCAGCCGGTTCGAATTTGTAATCTGTACAAGCGAGATGAGTACAAATGAGGGTGGGAATGAGCCAACGCTGTACTCTTTGCCTTGAGACTCTCATAACATTCCTCCATGATACCAAGATTTGGGTCACTCTCAAAGTCCTCGGTCCACATCGCAATAAGCATCAATGCTCGACGCTTGACTTTGTCGTGTGTGGTCTGTACAATAGGAGGGTGTCATCAGCACCTTCGCAAAGGAGGACGGCATTAAAGCTGCGCACGCGATCGGTGATTAATCTCTCCAGTGCCTGAGTGAAGGCCCTGGACGCGATCTCGCTATGGAGCTCTTTGCCGCAGTTCTTTGAAAGTGATTCTGTAAGCGAGAGCGAATATAATTGTACATTGGGGTTCCGGTGAGCTAGTCGCTTGAGGACGGCCGCAATGACGTTCCGTGCTCTATCAAAGTGTCCAACTAAACGGGCGCTATCAGATTACAGGAGTAGCAAGGTACTCACCCCTGCTCGCCCTCATCTTGGACCTTATCGCACAAGTTAAGGATGATCTCCCAGTTCTCGCTGGTCAGAGTCTCATCCGTAGCCCCCACTTTTTGGTAGGGAGGTGCATGAGCGTCAAGTAGGGAAAAGGGTTACGGCTCCAATGTACTCACCGACGATGTCGTCGTAAGGATTTGCTGTTGGAGATTTGAACATGGATCAGGATCAAGGTCAAAAATATGTTGACGAATGATAAATAAGAGTTGAGGATTAAAAGAAAATGGTACTGCTGCGGATGGTAATTGAAGACTCAGAGAATGGTTAGCGGACAAAGACGGGTCAACACAGACGCTGAATCAGGTAATTCCAAGTCCCGACTTAATCTCACTCACTCTCAACCTTGGTAAGATAGATAAAGGCCAGGGAGTGCACTTCAGTTTCTACCATACTTTAACAAAGGGAAAACTCCAAGATTCTCAGCAAAGTGGGTTGGATCTGTTGACTTCTGCGCGGCAGAGTCACATTGGCATAGCCCCAAAAACTGCGGTGCTCAAATTTTGCATAGCTTATTGAGGTTGAGAGTACGTGTACGCCGACATCCCCGCTCCTAGATGCCGACCACTTACGTTCACCTGGTCGGCAGAGTTTTGAACGGTAATGAGTGATGTGACGAACGATCATGCTCTCGATAATTGATTCAAGTCCATGCATGCTGGAATCGCAAGGCATTACACAGTAGTAGTTTAGAAAGGTCGCTAGAAGATTATCTCTCATTGGGCGGCCCATCTTCATCCTCCTCCTTCCCAGCCTCAACGGAGATGAGTGTGATGGTTTTTATGCACAATGAACGGGGTCCTCTCGGATCGTCTGCCCAAAAACCAGGATTCGTCTTCGTAGCCGTTGTGAAGGCCCAAAAGAAAGAGGAGACATCCGGAGTCGGGCCGGGCTCCTATAAGCAGATCGAGTCAGAAGGCGAACAGAGACGAACAGTGCTCGACTACTACAACAGTACCAGAATACAAGAAACTCCACCGATTGCTACAGTACCAAAACGATGGCCAAGGGTGTGTGGCGTTGTCTTTTCCTTTCCTTTCCTTTCGTTTTTTTTTTTACGTCTAATGGCACGCACACCGATCCCTCCCATTCCTGCCAGTTCCACGCAACTTCCGCCTGCTCGAGGAGCTCGAAAAGGGCGAGAAGGGCATCGGCGACGGATCGTGCTCCTACGGCCTCGAGGACAGCGACGATATCCTCATGTCCAACTGGAACGGCACCGTCATCGGTCCAGGACACGTACGTACTCATCTCTCCATCTCTTATCCGCTCCCCGCAATCCCCTCAACCCACGTAACCCACGCATACACACGCACCACCCACCGTACACGCGGCGCGCACACACCTGCTCTCCCCGTCCCGTCCCGCGTCTCCCCCTCTCTCGCTGTCTCCCCTTCTACCCCTCTGGGACACACAGACGGTGCACGAGAATCGGATCTATTCGCTCAAGATACACTGCGGCGACAATTACCCCGACCAACCCCCGACGATCCAGTTCATCTCGCGCGTCAACCTCCCGTTCGTCTCGCAGGTCGACGGTAAGGTCGACCCCTCCAAGCTGCCCGTGCTCTCCAACTGGAACCGCAGCAAGAGCATCGAGACCGTCCTTGTCGAGATCCGCCGGTCCGTCTTTTGCTCTGACCCCCTTTCCTTTCCTTTCCTTGCCTGGATACGTCCCTGACTCTTTTTCTTGTAGCGAGATGGCCTCGTTTAACAATCGCAAGCTCCCCCAGCCTCCCGAGGGCTCCACTTTCTAAGATACGAACCGCTCTGCCCCCCCATCCCCTCCTCCCCTCACGCACAGGAGGAATCTCAGTGTGATAGATTTGAGACGCAATCTGGGCCCCACGCGTATATGCGTGTGTGTGTGTATGTGTGTGTATATGTGTGTATGCATTGAGATGCCATGATGCGGGTATGGGTGTGGGCGTGCGGGTGTGTGTGTATAACGTACGCATTGCTACGCGTGTTTTGCGATAAGAAGTTCCAATCCAAACGAAATGAATTACGCATGTTCCGTCTCCACTCACTCAAAACACAGCAGCATCTCTCAGTCCGTCATACCAAGCACACAAACGAGAAACTCCTTGTGTGTGTGTGCAGCCACGTTTGTGCATGTGTAACAGCACTTTCTTCGGCGATAATGCGCCCACCGGACCGCCCCTCTCCCCTCCCCTCCCCAAACCCACGATCGATCTCGCTTTGACTTGCACCATCTCCATATTTCTCAAACGTCCAGCAAGCAACCAGCTTTCTCCTTTTCACTAAAAAAAGCCTCATCCAAGGCGCGGTCGCCGTGCCTTGAGGCCTCGCTGCTGCGTAGCTTCCGTTTATCGATCGATTTCTCAAACAGTCACAGGAAGTAATGAGGTCGCAGCTTAGTGTCAATCGCGTAATTGAGTGTGTACATGCAATGAAATAGCTGTGAGGCTAGAGTGAGGCTGTGATACCGTAATTTGACTTGTTTGGCTTGGCTTGGCGCCCGCCGAGATCCTGGCGATGGGGAACCCCATCTAAATCACATCAGGTATCATACATCGTGCATGTATCATGTTTTAGTGTCACAAGTGATATTGTAAGTTACTAACAAGGGCGCCGACGTCGGAGCCTTTCAAGGAGATCGAGTATACAATATCGTAGACAGGTCCACATGTCCACACAAATCCAGTGAATACACACCCCCAATTCGTCAGTACAGAAAACCGCAGTTCGACAACTATATCGCACAGTAAAATAGGGCAGAGCAGGGAAAGAAGACGCGACAGAGAAAACTAGAAGAGAAACGGGGAAAAGAAAGGTGGAATAGGACAGACAAACCATGTTTCCATACATTCGCGAGCGGGGAAAGAAAGAAAAAAGAGTAGACGACCACGAACCAGACACAGTGGCGAAATAAATATCGCAAAGCATCGTCATTTACTCATCAACTTCCATCGCAGGTGAGCCGTCGTGAGTGGAAGCGCCCAGCTTGGGCGTGCTACCGCGCTCGCCTTCCTCCGTAAACATATCCTTCTTATTCGGCGTCGACGGTGAACTTCCCGATAGACTTAAGCGGCCTAACCCGGCCGTATGATGGTCCGCAAAGAAAGTGTCTTGCAATGATGACGAAGATGAGGACGATAGTGTTGTCGCAGGACGCACTATGGGGCTCAACGATGGTAGCATCGCATGGACGCTCACAGGGGTGCCCACCGCACTCGTCGTAGCGCTCTCCCCCGCTCCCACGGGTGAGCGATGGGCCATCAGATCAAGAGATGGCATCGCATCTCCCGAAATTGTATCTGAGCCTGTTGCGGCGCTACGTTGTAACCCGATAACACGTAGGCGTTCGACCCATGCATCAGCACGGTCGAGAGAATCCTTGACGACGCCAGTCACGCCGCGCATCATGTCGAGACTCTCAGTGGCAAGAGCAAGGATACGCTGCGCGGCTTGTTTTGCGGAACTGGCGGTAGGCGGCATGGCAACTGGGGTACCGCCGGCACTTGCGCTATTTTGTCGTACATGGCGTGCGTTGGATGTGCCAGTGGGCGATGCAGGACGTGATGTCTCCCCTGTCCCATTCGCGTTCGCTCGTCGTGCACTTCTTCGGGTTGAACCGCGTCCACGAGCGGGGAGGGATGCAGATGCGACGTTTTCCCGACGTGCGGCGCTTGCCCAAGCTTGTGGAAGGTGGAGGATGAACCCCCGTACACGTGTGCGTGCAGGCTCTGGAAGAGCGCCACCTGCATACTTGGACACAACATCGACGACCTGACGTACAGTGGCAACGACATCTCGCTTGACATTTGCAAGCTGGCGCATACGCTCCTGAGAGATGAGGGCATCAGGGTTAAGCGCAAGTGGCGAGTCTGGTGGTGGTTGGAGGGAGGCGATAAAATCGCGCAAAATTAAGATTTGGCCATCGATATGTGTTGTAGCGTACTGTAGTCGATCTTATCGTGAGATCCTTTGGGGCACAGCGGAGATCAGAGTCAAAGCTGGTGTTACTGACCTGCAACCACTGTAGACAGTATTTGAGTCGCCTCATACTTTCCTCGCTCACGGCAGCGCCGATACCGCCCGCCTCGAGTAATACAGCCTGCCATCGGCTCCTCTGTACGACTTGTTGTTCGTCCGGGTTCTCCGCCAGGACGTTCCTTTCTGACTCTAAATGATACGATTACACGGAAAAAAAAATAGGCTGATGTCAGCCGCGGACCCGCGGACGTGAAATGGCGTTTAGCAAAGTACCCACCCGGTGAGGGATCCCGCTCAGCAAGGTCCCGCATGCTCACATCATATATCTGTAGAGCCGACTCCAGACTGCTGCGCCCACGTTTACGTTGGCGTTCTCGGCTAACGCTGCGTCCATCTGCATCAACGCTTGGTCGTCGTCGCGTGCCTGCACCGTAGCGCCCGAGCTAACCGAAAACCGGAAAAGAGTTATATAAGCATAAGAGCTTAATTGAGATGATGCAGCGATGGCAAAATAGAAAAATAAAAGAACAAGAACAAGGAATGTGAACGGAACGTACCCGGTCGAGCTGCCGGCAAGCAAACTCGTCGAGAGAAGTGGGTAATCGGTCGATGACAGGTCGTGATATACTCTTCACGGAACACTCCATCATCTCCGCGCCGTACTAGATAACCAATAAGTTAAGTCGCTTTTTTGGACATCGCGCAGGAAAAGCGGCAACACACCTTGACGACGCGGGAGCTAGCCTTGCTCTGCTCGTACGCTCGGAGGGCACTGCTCACTACGGGAAAGGTCGAAACGCGGGCAACGAAGTCCGCTTCTTCGGCGTCCATGTCGGGTTCGTCAGATGCGAGGGTAGGGCTCGTCAGCGTTGGAGAGTTTGAAGAAGATGAAATCGAGAGCGCAGGGGTGGGCTGGGAGGCTGGAGATGGGAGGTGTGAGCGAAACGCGCAGGCTGGGGATGGGGTAGTAGATGCAGGGAATATGCGCACAGCTGATACACGGCGGTTGTGCAGCAGGAGGTTGAAGGAGGGCGCCGTTGCGCATGTCGCCGAGGGCCCGGACGGCGATGCGTACACTCTCGTCCTCGTCTTGAATTGAGCGTTGGGGGGTAGGCTCAAGCTGAGTGGCGGCGGTCATGATGACCCGAAATGGGGATACTGAGCGCCTGTTTTTTTTTGATCTAAATTAGGGTAAGTGAAAGGGAACGGATCGGGAAAGAAGAAGACAAAGAGGGAGGAGGACGGAGGCGAAGATGAGGATGAGGGTGAGAGAAACGAGAGAGTGAAGAGAGACGAGACAATCTCTCAGGGCCCTCTCACCCTTACGCCCGCCCGCCAACCCCATCGTCACTTTCACGTGTCAACAAAATATCAATTCAATCCCAGCTAGCCACGACCCCTGCCTCACTATTTAACTAAAATCAACCATGTGTTTTTATATTCAAATATCCACTATATGGGCGATCCTTCCCTGCCTAGGACAAATAAAAACGAGAGTGGAGTGAAAGATAAAACAAAAGGACGGTTATCACAGGATTACTAGAAGAGATCAGTCGAGTCTGGCAGGGTAGAAACAGCGTGTGCCTTCTGTTTTGCAGAATGGCCATCGCCCGAACATACGTATAATATAAAAAAAAAAAAATAGTATCTCAGTCAAAGGTAGAGAGCAGTTAATCGAACCAGACGAGTAATAGGTACTAACGGCCAATAGCGAGCAGCAATATATACGAGGAAGTGCTAGTCCATGGTCAAAGCAATATTAAAAGGAGCGTAT
>QLOS01002008.1:1844-13579 GCA_003313725.1 Russula sp. MG48 | reverse complement strand
CAGCCATTCTGTGGTTGTGGATGTTGAGAGCGCGTTGACGAGGAGGGCACAGGTTCCAACAAGTGTGTGGGAACGGCAACCGAAAGTCCGGTCTAAGACCGGTTGCGGTCGGTTTTTGGGTGGTTCATCGGCACCCAGAATTGGGGATGGACCGCAACCGGGCATTCTGGGATCTGGGTGCAACCGCAACCGAAAGTCCGGTTGCCACCGGTCCAGTCCGGTCCGGTTCCGGTTTTTTTCCGGTCCTATGGACTGGACTTCAAAACACTACTTATGAGCGACTCTTTGGCAGCAAACCCAATCTGGCAACAATCCCTGAATGGGGACAACGTGTCTGGGTACACAATGACACATCTAGCAAACTGGACGCACGCGCCACTGAAGCACGCTGGGTTGGATACGATGCTGACAGCACGCACGCCCACAGGATCTATTGGCCAGAGAAAAACTCTATCTCCGTGGAGCGCAACATCAAATTAATGTCACCTATCGCAGTCCTCAAAGTACTGGTGCCACGTATTATTGCACCGACTACCACTCCTGCACTTGCAGCCGCACCGCCCACTGCACCCCCGGCACCTCCTGCAGCACTACCACCAGTACCTGTTCCCGTTCCCACTATTCCCATTCAAACTCCCATCCAACAACCATCTGCCACAACCGGCGAAGAGGAAGAAATGGAAGAAGAAGAAGTAGAAGGAAATTTGGGACCCACATACATGACACTGACCTCAGCATCAAAAGGCAAACTGACCATACACATCCCACCAACCGCTCCAAAGAAACCAACGCCGCCACCAACACGCAGATCAACTCGTATCTCAAAACCGTCAAGCTATGTTAAACGCATCGCTAGCGGCGAAGGCACAGCAACTGGATCAAGTCCTGGATCATCCAAAATCATAGGCTCTCACCCCGATTTTGAAGAAGCCACCATCGCCAACGAGAGCGAACTTGACTACGCATTTGTCGCTGATTTTGACCAGATCATGGCCACCGGCATCGACAATTTGGACGACGATCCGAAAACACTTGATGAAGCACACTTGCATCCTGACTGGCCTCAGTGGCAAGAAGCCATGGATCGCGAGATGGAAACACTGGAAAAGGCAGAAACCTGGTCGACAGTCCCTCGCCCTACAAATCAGAACATTGTCAGCAGCAAATGGGTTTTCCGCATCAAATGAAAAGCCAACGGCAGCATCGAGAAATACAAAGCATGACTCGTTGCCCGCGGATTCACCCAAATATATGGCATTGATTATTTTGACACTTATTCACCCGTTGTGAAGCTCACCAGCCTCCATCTCATTCTTGCAATCGCAGCACGCAACGATTGGGACATAGAATCATTCGACTTCAACGGAGCGTATCTCAACGGCGAACTCAACGACGATGAAGTCATATACATGCACCCTGCCCCTGGTTACGAAATTGAGGGGGAGAACACTGTAATGCAACTCCACAAATCACTCTACAGACTCAAACAAGCTGGACGCCGCTGGTATGAAGTCTTATGCCGCGCACTCAATGATCTAGGCTTTGCTGTCACCAACGCAGACCCTGGAGTTTTCTATATGTGCAACGGCGACGACATCCTTTTCCTTGCAGTCTACGTCGATGACTGCATCCTCACCGGCAGCAACAGCGAACTCATTGACAGATACATAACCAAACTAGACTCCCGATACGCCCTCACCTACTTAGGACCAATCCACTGGGTTCTAGGCATCAAAGTAACACGCGACCATGATGAACACACCATCTCCCTTTCCCAGTTCACATATATTGAATCAATCATAAACTGCTTTAATCTTCAGAACGCTAAGCCAATTGGAACACCCATGACACCAGGCATAGTGTACACCAAAACTGACTCACCCTCTGATGCCACCAACGCCACTTTAATGGCAAAAACCCCTTATCGCCAGGCTATTGGAAGCCTCATGTACGCCGCAGTCGCCACACGCCCCGATATCTCATTCGCCGTATCGACACTCTCTCAGTTCCTTGACAACCCTGGCCAAGCTCATTGGGAAGCAGTCAAACGCATCTTCTGCTACTTAGCAGGAACCAAAAACCTTGAATTAACTTACGGTGGAGAACACCATGACCTCATAGGTTATACAGACGCAGACGGCGCAGCACAGGAACACCGGAAGGCCATTTCCGGATACGCATTCCTCATCGACGGCGGCGCAATCTCTTGGCGATCCCGCAAACAAGAACTCGTCACACTGTCAACTGCCGAAGCCGAATACGTTGCCGCAATGCACGCAGCAAAGGAAGCAATCTGGCTGTGGCGCCTCATCTCTGAGTTATTCCCAACCATCGACAAACCCATTACCCTTTATTGCGACAACCAGTCTGCACTCAAACTCACCTCAGAAGATAACTACCATGCTAGAACAAAACACATCGACACAAGGTATCATTATATTCGAGACGTCATTCATCAGCGAAATGTGCAAAAAACTTAGTAGACTTAGTTACCTTATTTCTCTTAAAAGCCCACCAAGTAAGCTAAGTCACTTATTCTTCACTTAGTGAGTTCATCAATAAGAGCACCCAGAAAAGTAAGCATAGTAAGACATGGACAAGACCACCAAGCAGAGTAAGTATCCAAGTAAATGCACCAAGCTAAGGCAAGTGCATGGTGCTATCAAGTGAAATAAGTCTGAAAAGACATCTAACAGAGTAAGCGTAGCAAGACATGAGACAAGACCATTAAGCAGAGTAAGGTCCAAGTACATATGCCAAATGCACCAAGCCAAGCCAAGCATATGGTGTTGTCAAGTAAAGCAAGTCCAAAAAGAGAATCCAACAAAGTAAGCATAGCAAGACACAAGACAAGGCCACCAAGTACATGGTGCTATCAAGTGAAGCAAGTTCAAAAGGAGCATCCAAGTTGATCCAATAAAATAAGCACCACAAGACACAAGAAAAGACCACCAAGCAAAGGCGAAGGATCCAAGTATATATAGTAAATGCATCAAGTAATTCAAGCCAACGCAAGTGTGTGGTACTGTCAAGTGAAGCAAGTCCGAAAGCAGCTGAGCTAGCAAGCCAAGATGTGGAAATCTCCACTGTGATTGAGACACAATGCCGTACAGCCATGGGCATGTGACGGCAGGATGGTTTGAATTAACACAACAGGTCTTGAGGGGGAGGGCAAGCCAGAAAGCAAGGGACCACAGGGGATTTCGGGGACACAGGGAAAGTCTAACTTTTTGTAGGGCTTCTACTGTAGCTTGTGTACATGTGCAGGGCTCATCTTACAGTGCTCGCGCGGCGGTGATGACGGCGCTTGCGGGGGGGTTGACAATGATGGCACTTGCGCGGGGATGATGATGACAGTGCTCGCGCGACAACGGTGCCGGGGCGCCGGTGCAACGGTGGTGATGCTCGTGCGATGACAATGACAGCACTCGCGTGGGATGACAATGATGGCGCTCGCGCGATGACGGTGACGGTGTTTGCATGGGGATGACGATGACAGTGCTCGTGCGATGACAGTGCTGGGGTGTTGGCGCGACGGCGATGATGGTGCTGACGTGATGACGATGAAAAAAAAAGGGAGAAAGTGAGGGAATTGAGAGGCACCGTTGCGACAAGCATGCAAGAGCACCGGTGGCACACATCAACGGTGTCTTGCATTCGACCTTGCAACAACTCCAACTCACTCATTCTCACCTCTATCTAGTAATTGTACCTTTCAAACAGTAAGTATACCATATATTCCTAAAACTCGTAAAACTAACTGTAAATAGATGCTATTCTCTTTGCTCACCGCGCGAAACATCATCTGGCCCCTGGGGGACTGGGTGAGTCGCATGTTTGCATGCTGGAAACGTCGCTTACACTTCAAGTTCCCCTGTAGATGAGACGCCATGACATGCAAGTGGAACTCACCCTGCATGTACAAATCAAGCTCTCGAACCGTGGTGGCACCCTTTTCGATGAACAACGCCAGATCGCGCGACTTCGATTCCCATCCTATGAGCACGCACAAGCATCTAAGGGGGGTCTGGGGAACTAAGAGTGGTGCGATATAGAAACAGCATGCTATAGAGCATGAATCCATATCAGGAGTGTATATAGAGAAAATAATCCCACCTCACCTTATTTTTTTCTTTTGACAACGCGAAGTTTGTGTAGGCGATGTTGTCCAACACTGTCTCCTAGAGGGGATGATCAGCCCTAAGGTTATCTTTTTGAACGAGTCCATTTCCTCGTTTCTTGATCCTCATTCGTTTCTTATCTCTTCTTCCCTCCCTCTCTTCAGTAAGACTCGGGTTGTGGACTACAAGTCCCCTGAGAGGTCAGCCGTGTTTCACACCATTCAGTCTGAATATCTGATAGAAACGTAGAAAATATAATGACATTATATCGTTTAAGATGTCCCAGCGGATGTCCGCCGGATTTTACAAAGTATACACATTTTATGTATCGGCTGAATAATATTGAATACACGTTTGCGACATGTCCGATGCATACTAAGAGATATATTGGGTATCTGACTGAATGCATTCAGCGGATTATCATATATAACATTCACTTGGCGCAGGAATCGTTCAGCCTGACAGGCCAACTAATAAACTCTGCTGTTATAGTCAGATCAGGCGGACACCCATTGGATATTCACTGGGTATAGATATTGGTCAGGCTAACTATCTGAGCATCTGGTCAGATCAAGCGGATGCTGATTGAATATTCAACAGGTGTGGATATTGGTCAGGCTGATATTCCAACCAATATTGTCTGAGCATGTGGTCGGATTAGGCGGATGCTGATTGAATATGCATTGGGTGTAGGTATTGTTCAGGCTAACATCACAACTAATATTATCTGAGTGTCTGGTCAGATCAGGCAGACACTGATTGAATATTCAACAGGTGTAGATATTGGTCAGGCTAACATCCCAACCAATATTGCATGAGTGTCAGGTCTGATCAGGCGGACATTACTTGAATATTCATTGGGTGTAAATGTTGATCAGGCTGACATCCCAACCAATATTTCCTGAGTGTCTGGTTAGATCAGGCGGACATTGACTATATATTCACTGGGTGTATATGTTGGTCAGACTGGCATTCAAACCAATATCGCCTGGGTGTCTGGTTGTATTAGGCAGACATGGTCAGTTTAGGTATTGGTCCGCCTGACAGCCAAACCAATATTCTATGTCTGTCTAATTAGATCAGGTGGACACACACCAAATAAATAGTCAGTGTGAGTATTGGTCCACCTGATGGACCAATCAATATTCCATGTCTGTCTGGTCGGATCAGGCAGACACATACCAGATATCCAATCTGTGTAGATATAGGTTCACCTGATAGCCTGACAGATATTCTATATCAGTTTGGTCAGATCAGGTGGACACATACTAGATATTCAATAAGTGTCGTGATTGGTCCGCCTGACAGACAAACCAATATTCCATGTCCGTCCGGTCGGATAAGGCGGACACATACCAAACATTCAGTCAATGTAGATATTGGTCTGCATGACTGACCAATCAATATTCCAAACCAGATTTGTTGGATTTGGAAGGCATATTCTAGATATTCACTCAGTGTATATATTGGTCTGCCTGACTGGATAGGCAACACCTTGTGCTGGTCTGGTTGGATCACATGGACAAATACCAGACGGATATTCAATGAATGTAGGCATTGGTCTGCCTGACAGTCCAATCAATATTCCATGTAAGTCTTGTCTGGTCCAATGGATACATCCCAGATAGTTACTCAGTGTAGGTATTGGTCCGCCTGACAGCACAAACATTATTTCACATTGGTCTGGTCGGATCCTGCGGACACATACTGGATATTCAGTTAGTGTAGGTGTTGCTCCACCTTACAGAAAAACCACTATTCTGCGTTGGTCTAATTGAATCAGAAGAGAGGAAAACCTAAATAGTTACTCTCCATAGATGCTTATTCCTAGACAGACCACCTAAGGTAACTGACACCCAATCCAATATTGTCTTAAGTTGCTGTCGGACTAGTCGGACAGTGAATATTTACATATGTACTGTCGGATATAGGCCATGGATCAACAAATGTCTCCTTTCAACAACTCTTTATGTATCCTATTTTCCCTTTTTGTTTTAAATACAATAGATGAAATTGATTCTGACTATGTGTTACCCTATATCTGATGTCTTTGCCTTGTGCGCAGGAGGAGGATGACGTTCATTTAGTAATAATTGCAAATCGTTGTTGACTTCGGATTTTCCAGTATTGAACCAATCTGGTCGCTAATGCTATCCGATTTCATCTCTCTGCATGCGTGCCTTTGCTTACATTTACCATGCCGGTGCAGAAATTGGACCATTGGTTTTTTTTTACCCTGACAATGGATCGGACGCCAAGCTTAGTACTATTGACTGTATGGTATGTGCAGTAATATAAAAAAAAATAGGAATGTCGATATACAGTACATTAGTCTGTCAGCTCTGCCAGCTCATTGTATGACCTCACGAGGGCGGCGTGCTCCTGTGCCATGCGTTTGTAAATTTGCCTCTTGCTGCTGCTGGTCTTCGCGACGCGTGCGGACCTGCACATCGGTTTCTGGATGACAACGCCGTCGAACTTGGGATTTGAGGACGTGCTTGCAGACGTCCTGGGGCGCTTTCCAAGTGACTGGGCGGGGGCATTGGCGTCCTCATCGACTTCGTCCAGAGTCCAGAGAGTGATATCTCTAGAAGGGCGTGCCTTGCGCTTCCTGGGCAGCGGTTGAGTAGGAGACTTGGGCTCCTCCTTCACCGCCACCTCATGAGCGCGAGGGCGACCTAAATGCGATGTAGTCATAACATTAAGAAAACGTGGTGGACTTACCATTGCTACAGCTCTTCTTTTGTCTGCAGCAAAGATCACAAGCGAGGCCGACGGGCCCAAAGCACTTCGTGCCAGTCTTTATGCAGAGCTGGCAAGGCTATGAAAGAGATATTGTGAGTGATATTGCAAGAGAACAACGAAGAACTTACAGTTGGATGCACAATTTGTGGCAACTTGCGCCGGGTATTCTCCTTCTTGGAAGTTCCCTAGTAAGAGTATGTACTGTGAGGAGAGTATGGAATGGAGGGATGAGTGCGATGACTTACGGGGGACTCGCTTCTGTCGTCCTCATTATCGTCCTCGTCCTCATCCTCGCCCTTGTCGTTGCCCTTGTCGTCTGCCACCTCGCCCTGCGCATTGGATGAGGCCTTCTTTGCTATGTCCTTCTGCGCATCCTGAAGGGCCTTCTTCTTTGCTGCGAGGTCACGCTCCGCAGCATCGAGCACAGCCTGTTCCTCAGCCAGCTTCCGCACCTGCTCCAAGCGATTGTTCTCTGCCTGATCAGCAGCGAGGCGTTGCTGCTCAAGCCTAGTTTGCTCTTCGTCCTTGCGCCACTTCTTTGCGATAGCGTCCGCTTTCTTTTGCGTCGTGAGTTGGCCATCGAGCACACGAGTGGCCCCCAAGCAAAGTTCTTTGAGCCTTTTGAAGGCAGCCAGCTGCTCAGGCGTGGCATCCGGCATGCGGTCAAGTTTTCCCTGTATATTTGGCACAATGATCAGCTTGGGAGAGCGGATGATGAAAGAGACCTTACCAGCAAGATGTCTGTCTGCTTGTACCACTGGGTCATCTTGGTTTCGTCCAATCAGCCATTGGACGCCTTACTAGGCGGTGATTGATAATGCTTGAAGGCGGACAACGCCAAATTGAGATCGGCGGCCTTGAGATACTCCGTAAAGGCGTCTGGTTCTGTGTTTGGATCGGGGAAAGACATCGTAGAGCGTTGAGGGAAGCAAACGTGTGTTGACAGTTGATGGCCTTTCACGCGTCGGTGTCTCAGCTCCGGGTCCCACGCTGTGGCTGATCCCGTGCCTGTGGACTTGTACTTTTGACACAGAGCGCGATGCGGGCAGAGCGCGATGCTGGCATGTCATTTGTTAATAATATATTATATATTATTAATATACCCATTCCGACGGACTCTGCGTTACTGTAAGGAAGTTGGATGGTTCTGTAACCTGAATACCTGAAGCATATATACAAATGGGGCTAAGTGACGACCAGGATCACCTGGCAGGTGTGTAATCATCGGAAACTGTATTCTTGGTCTAGACTATGTACTGCATGCAACCGGATATGCAAATGGAGTTATTGTGATAGTGTTACGATAGTTGGAAAGGTGGAATCAAATCCGTGTACGCTTCTTGGCTGGGCCTGCAGCTCCCCCGCTTGGAATGCTCCTTCGTTTAGCCCTTTGCCTATGCAAATCAGTATTTGTGCCTAAAATAAAGAATAGCATTGACTTACAGGTCTGGGTGCACCAGTATGGCATTGAAAATCTGCTCCACATGTTTCATGTTTGCTTTCCAACCAGGTCCGGTGCCTGAACATTCTGCCTGCCAATAGAGACAAAGCAGAAGTCTGACGATACCTGTCCTACCTGGGTGGCACCATTCTTGGGCCATCACTGTACCACCCCCTTTGAGAACACTTGATGGAAGTCCATCAAGGTAGTCTGTGAACACTTGCCCAAACGACTCCGATGGGGGGTTAGTATTTGTCTTCATTAACTTCGCAGACATCCAGTGTTTCCACTCATCGGGAATGGACGATGTGCGAATTTCAGCGAGAGTGAGCTCTGACCAACCGGATTTGGACAGCCATGTTTCTGCACGAAGCCAGAGAGTGGCAAGGGCCTGCCACTCAAGACCCAAGGTATCCCAGTCTGCACCTGCAAGCCCCACCTCTTCACGAAAAGGCTGCAGTGCAGATGGGACGCTGGAAAGTCCATGGTGGCTTTGAGTGTCTGTCAGAGGGTGCAATATTCCACAGAAAGGTGCACAAATACATACCGCCTGGGTAGCATGCCATCCAAAGGTTTTTTGGTCTTCGGACCTGGTAACGTCGGTCCAACGGTATCCTTTTATTCCTATCAGGTCCTCATCCTGGATATTATCTGGACCTGGACTCACAGTGTTGGAGGTCCCACTTATCATGGACTGCTTCTGCGGCAGTCGCAGGTGCTGATGGCCCACCTCAATGTCTTGTATCCTGGGCAATAGGTGGAGGTTAGTGTCGGATTGTGCGAAATAGAAAATAGACATACACTTCAGTGTAGCCAGAGATAAGCTTTTTGATGTCGTCGCCGATTTTTTCATATTCTATAAATGGATACAGACTATTGAGGACATGGGCAGGGACTTGGGAAAATTCATCCGGAAATTGTGCGGCCCAGAGTGCTCTCAGTGCCAGTCCGAAGGCAAGGATAACCAACTCCACTTGCTCATACGATGTGAGCATGTTGCCATCCGCTGTGATTGGGTCCGTAGCAGTCCACTTTGTGAAGGCTGAAAGTGATGAGGATGAGTCAGGATCGTAAAATGCATCGGACAGATAACTGTCCCCAGACGCCCAGGATGCCCATGTCGGTGGAGATCCCTCCAGGAGGTCGCCATCCTTGAGAGGGGATTAAATACTGAGAATCCAGGAATTTTAACTCTCACCTTTGTGGCACGAAGAAGGAGTATTAGTTTCTTATAGCAAAGATCGTCGGACAGTGACATGAGGAATGTGTAGCGTGATTTGCGGGTCAGAGATGCACTGATGGGTGATTGCGGAAGAGCTGGCTGGTTGTCCGTCTCAATTGGGGTGGGAACAGGGGAAACACGGCCAGCGGTGGTGACAGGTTCTTGCTCATCCGTGTCACAGTCACCATCTATATCATCCGGCTCAACATACCGTGCCTTTCCCTTCCCTTTTCTGGGCCTTGATGTGATTGGCGGAGTTGATGCTGACCTCGCACGTGTCTTGGATAGTTTAGCTGACCTGTCCCTAAGGACAAGCGGACGCTTCCCCCTCTTCTGTGACTTGAGCCAGTGCCTGAGCCAGGCATCGACGGCATCGGCCTTCATGTGGGAGGGCTCCTCGAGGGGGTAGTCCGAATCTGCACGTGACCTGTCGGAGAGATGGAGGGATGGGTGTTCTGCAATGTCCGTCCACGGAATGTGACCATTCATCTTGTAGAATTCTGTGGGACTATGGTCAGAAAGTGTAAATTAGATTGGGGATACTACACACTTCGTGCAGCAGCCATGTACTGCCTCAGTACTGCTTTCCGACGATGAAGTTGGAATTCGAGAACCTTGTCAGGGAGTTTGGGGTATTGCTCATCGTCAAGCTCCAGTTGCTCGTGGCTGTCCACTTCCTCTGCGGCCTCTAATAACAGGGGCGTGTCAGCGGAGACAGAGGTATTGCAGAATTACCCACCAATGTTAAAGTTCTTCCACAATCCAATGATATTGTTGGGACCTTTATCATACCCCTTCTGCGTTTCAAAGAAGTTTAGCCCTTCAGTCTCATATCTATGCGGTGATCAGCATGGACATATTACTAGAATATACAATACACGTACTGTGAATACTTCTGCTCGCCATTTTCATTTGTAAATGTAGCGAAGGCGATGAAGACAGCACCAGTCCAAGTCTTCATTGTGTTCAGGAAGTTCACGACTTCCGACGGAATTGTCTTCGAGAGTCTATATGGGAATCATTAAATGACCGCATTCAAGTGCCTTGATCACTTACTTTAGTTGAACATATTCTGGTAGTGGCTTTGTGTTCCACTCCACTGCAAGCTCCTCACATTTTTTGCATTGCTCGTCGGTGAGGTCCCCAAATACATTTGACAGCGCAGCATGATACTTTCCAATGTCCTTTTCCCCATTCTCGGACAACCTCTTTTGCTCATCGGAAATACGATCCGAAAATTCATGGCTGCACACGGACTTGGCAGTCCATGTCCAACTTGAAGTTGCGCGGCCACGTCCATCGGACTTTGAGTTGCCTGGCCTCTCATCCTTGGCATGTGCTGCCGCATAGTTGCCAAACCATATTCGGACACTCTGTATACATTCATCATTATTAATGTGGAAAAGGATGGTTAGAGGTATTACCTTCTCCAAGTCGTCTGGTAATGACTTGTGTGTTCGCTTGGAAATGGCAGTGAGTTCTTCCAAGACCTTTGTAATCAGCTTCGACCGTGTTTTTTCACTTCCCCGGTCACTGCTTGCCAGGTATGCATCGCAGGAGTCAAGTAGTGTTTGCAAAAAGGGAGGCTGTGCCCAACGATTGTATGGAGCCATGGTGATCCGACGAAGGAAAGTAGAAATCAACGAAGTTGCTACCCACGGATTGAATCACCGCTTCAGCTACGTAATATGATGTGACATATGAGAGTCAACCTGGGACTATTGAAATGTGTGCAAGTAGAGCAGACTAGCGAAGCAAATTAGTAGAGCGGACTAGTGAAGAAGACTAGTGGAGTGGACTAGCAAGGCAGACTAGCAGAGTGAAGTGTGACAGGAGCACACCGGATGCACACATTGGGTGCAGGACGTGCACAGGGTGCACCCGGATGCACTCTCGTGTATTGAAGCACGTGATATAGGTATCAGAGAAATTATTATTTGAAGCCTCTATCCATACGTTTACAATAAACATATCAAAAGATACACGGAGCTGACCAAGTGAGAGCTAGTTGTAAGATAGCTATTGTCCTTCATGTCTAAGATATATCATGGGTTTGGACATGTGGCGTGCATGTTAGAAGCATCCGATCAATTTATGCACACCATATGCCTGTTGTGCATCACTTCAAATGCATCACACCACTTCATACCCACAACGCAAACTTTGTCCAGGAGTTCATCACATTTAGATACTCGTAACTGCCTCA
>QLOS01002004.1:0-15795 GCA_003313725.1 Russula sp. MG48 | reverse complement strand
GGCGCGAGTGTCGACGGGAGTGAGTAGACGTAGAGGGGGATAGTGATGGTTCGGAACCGTTCAACGACGGTTGGGAATGATTGTTGGTACGCGTGTGGGCGTGGGTACGGTTACCTCGCGGGAACTCCGGTAGAGTCGCGGAAGACGGGAGCAGCGCCGTGTTGGGTGGAGATGAGGGAACGTCTTGGGAAGGGAATGACACTGAAAGAGGGGATGGAGAGGTGGGAGTAAATGGGCCAGAGGAGATGGAACGTGTACGTGAGTGTGCGCCTTCAGGGAGATGCAGATGTGCTGGCGTGGAGAAGGTCGGACGCAGAGTTGAAGCAGAATGTGCGCACCCGTTGGCTTTAGGAAAACTAAACCCAGTGCGAAATGGCCCTGGAGAAGACGGTTGGGATGGATATGAAGGCAGTGACGGAGAGGCCGCAGGTCCTGATACAGCACGATCCCTCTGGAGGAGATCGTTGCAACTACCCTTTCCTTCCGGCCTAGGTGAACGCGGTGAACCGTCGGGTTGAAGAAACCCGTTAGGCGCAATCACTAGATCCTCATCCTCTTCATTGCTCGATTTTCGCCTGTGGACGCTTGTCATTTGGCGTCCAGACGCTCGAGTGTGGTGACTGTGATCCGACAGCTAGGCTCCAGTTCTGCTTGGGTCTGATGAGACGTGACAAAAAAAGGTTGCAATAATCACGGTTTGATGGTGAAGAGCGAAGAAAATTCGTAGATGCCTGAGCACACCCCCAAATCAGGGACGTGGGATACAATCAGTGAACCAGGCCCCTCTCGGTGGTCAGTTGCTTAATTTTCCCCATCGTGATCACGTGAATGAGAATGACTTGCTGTCATGACATGATAGTACTACTACTCATAGGATTTCACGGAGTGCAGTAGGATCGACAGGCATCTATTTATCCCTCGCTTTATGTTTACTCTTTCCCTTTCCAAATGCCTTGCCCTCAAATCCAGGACGTGATTTTCCCTTGACGCCTTTGTGCTTTTCCTTCCTTTTTTCGTTTCTACTAGCAATATTGTCCGCCCGCTTTTGCTGCCTCGCCACCATATTTGCAGCGACCTGCTCCTTTCTCTCTGCCCTGTACAGACGTGAGCATCACTTTTCATACATGAACGAGCGGGAAACTATACCAAGTCTTTTTGCTTTTCGCCTTTTCCTTCTCATTCCGCTTGGCGGCCTTCTTCAGGCGGGTCTCATCGTCGCGTACCTTAATGCCCTCCATCCGAGCCTCGGCCTTTTCCCATTTTTCGCGTTCTTCGATCTGTTTGCGCTTTTCCTCAGGTAGCGCTGCAAGCTTCTCTTTCCGAGAAGCAAGCTGCTGTAGAGCCTGAACAGGGTTCGAAGAACTTTTGAGTCGACTGCCTTTATTGTTTGTCGACGATGATTCGGCGATCGAGGAGAACGCCACATTCGTAAGCTGGGAACGGGAATCGAACTTCAGATGTGATGAGGCGCTATCTGTGACGAGTAGCTGGGTCTGGGAATATGAAGAGTCATCAGAGAGCAGGCCCCTTCGGCGGCGCATGCGACTCACTTTCGTAGGCGGCGCGGTCTCCCTCGGCTTTTCCTTCGACTTTCCTCTGCTTTCCTTCTCCCTCTTTATCTTCGCCTTTGTTTCCTTCCGCCGGCGCTCGCGCAGTGCAGCGCGCTGTAGCCGACGTTCTTCTAATAGTTCGTCCTTGCTACTCCCTTCGCCACCGCCCAGTTTCCTGCTTCGCATTGCGTCAATCTTTGCGTGCAACTTAGCGCGGAGTGTCTCAATGCTCTCAGGCCGTGATAATGGCACAACCGGAGCCGCGTCTTCTTCCGGATTGCTCTCGAGGTCCTGCATGTGAACATCTGCTTCGGGAGATGGTGCGTCCCCATACGAGTCATCGGGCGTGGGTGCTTTCTGCTTCCCCTTGCTAGTAGGGGTTAGTTCAACATTTTGGACATCTAGTATACTTTTATTGTTCGCTGGATCAAGCTGCGCGCCCGTAGATGATCGGTATGTCTAGCATGCGAAATGTAGACGGACGTGCCTTTTCACGACGCGCTTTCTTGGAAGCTTCTTTTATCGCCTGTTTTGGTGCGTGCTGCATTTTCTTATTCTTGTGGTACTTGGAGGGCTGTGGCGGGTATGTTAAGTACGCCCTGTGAGCAAGACAAAGGAAACACACTTGATCATTATTATCATCGCGCACAAGGTAGTACTTGGGCGGAATGAGTGACAGAAGAGTTTCAAATGTTTTATTGTGCTTTTCAAGCGATGCCTGTAAAATTGAAGTAGCGGTTGGCATCGGGGATGTAGGTTCGTCCAGCTTTTGTCTACTCGGTCGGATGTCAAGAGCCAAGGTTGCGTTCTGCGTGACATTCAGTGGTCGTCACGTGTGACATGACCACACTAGGTAAGAGTCAAGTCACCACATCATTGTCGGTTACTACGCATCTACCCTCATCCCACTGGCACCCGCCCCGCATCACCGAGGAGATGATCATATATAGTTTTATACGGGTTCTGGTTAGTCTAAAAGTGATAGCGACTTACCACGCGAGTCAAAGCAGCCGAAAGTTTAAATTTCCATATGACCATCGCTTTTTGTGATTACATAATGAGATTAAGGCCAAACTGCGCCGAGAAGGAGAACACAATAGCTTTGCCAGACAATTGAGCAAGAGACAAAACTCGATAAATCATACCATGTTTCGTTCAATTCACTTTCACCCCGTCCCACTACGACGACAATGTCCAGCTCAACGATCATCGAGGTCGTCGACGCTCTCCCCACGACCAATACGACTCCTGACGCTTCATCTTTACATCTTCCGGAAAAGTCCACTTCCTACCTCTTTCCCAATCAAACATCTACTTCTATTCCCCATGAATCGGACACTTATACACCCCCAACACCCTCTGTAAAACTACTTTTCTCCCTCTTATCCCGGAGCGACCTCTACCTTGTCCTTCTCCCTGCTTTCATTCTCTCTATGGTTGCTGGCGCCGTCGCACCTTTCATGACACTTGTCCTCGGCAATGTATTTGGAACCTTCGCAGACTTCGCCCGCATACCATCCCCCTCTTCTGATGACCGTGCGCACCTCAAGCACAGCATTGCAATCTCCGCTCTTGAGCTCCTTGCCCTTGCCGTAGGCGCGCTTGCGCTCAGTAGTCTTACGTCATTTCTCTGGATCTTGACCGGGGAGCGGAACTCCTTGGTGATTCGGCAGAAGGTTTACGCTTCCGTCTCGAGCCGTGATATGTCCTGGTTTGACACCAAGATGGGCTCGGAGGACGGCACGCAAACAGACGGCGACAGCACTACGGGCGCGGGAGGACTCATGGCCAAATTTGCGAGGCGAGTCGTTGTTACATGAGCTATAGATCGAGTTTCTAACTCGCGTTTTGCCTTAGTGAGACAGAAGAAATTCGCATGGCATCCTCGCTCGCGAGTGGTCTCCTTATCCAGCATATCACCACCTGCATTACCTGCCTCGTCCTTGGTTTCCTCCATTCATGGGCTCTTACTCTCGTCGTTCTCTCCGTCGTCCCAGTCATCGTGGTTCTACAAACCATCTCCCAACGCGTAGCTGGTCCCATCCTTGCGACTGAGCGTGGTCAACTTGGACTGGCCGCAACTCTCGTCGAGCGTGCAATTTCTGCTATTGCAACTGTGAAGGCTTTCAATGCTGTGTCATTCGAGCAATCAGCATTTGTTTCCGTCGCGCGAAAGATACAGAACAGTGCATGGCGGGTTCATCGCGTTTGGGCAATCACCTCCGGATGCAACCAGTTTATTGCGCTTGGGATGTTTGTCCAGGCCTTCTGGTTCGGCGCGAAGCTGGTGCGCGAAGGCAAGGTCCCAGTAGGCCACGTGATGGGGGTCTTCTGGGCCTGCCTGATCGCGACGACCAACTTTCAGATGTGCATCCCGCATCTGATCACCCTCGCAAAGGGCAAGTTTGCCATGAGCGCACTCATTGCGCTCGTGGAAGCACCAACACCCGCTCCCAGCTATGGCCACCTCGGCAGGCGCCCCAGCGTTGCCCATTCGCTGCTTAATAAGCGCAGAGCTGGGACACTCCGCAAGATCATGCCTGGGAAGTGCGCCGGTGAGGTCGATTTACATCAAGTCACGTTCGCGTATCCCTCGCGTCCATCCTTCCCCGTTCTTAGGGATGTCACGATCTACATCCCTCCGTTCGAGACAACTTTTATCGTTGGCGGCTCTGGCTCAGGCAAATCCACCATTGCGCAGCTCCTTCTCCGCATGTACGAGGTACAGGAAGGCACAATCTCGCTAGATGATCAAGATGTCCAGTACCTCGACACCAACTGGACGCGGCAGCACATTGGCGTTGTTTCTCAGGCCGCAATCCTGTTCGATATGAGTGTTCATGACAACGTCGCCATGGGACTCGCGGGCCCAGGCAGCAACCGGAGACCACGGGACGCGACGCGCCAGGAGGTCATCGAGGCGTGCCAGACAGCGCTTCTGCACCGCTTTATCGAGGATCTGCCGGATGGTTACGATACACGTCTTGGAAATGGTGGTGCAAATCTTTCGGGAGGTCAGCGGCAACGGCTGGCCCTTGCGCGCGCGATCCTTCGGGATCCCACAGTCCTCATTCTTGGTGAGTTGTAGTGTATCATATCCGGGAACATTACCTCATGATAGTGCAGACGAAGCGACATCTGCGCTAGATGTGACCTCCCGCATCCTGGTTTTCGAAGCCATCAAACGCTGGCGTCGGAACAAGACAACCATCGTGATTACTCATGATATCTCTCAAATCTTGCCCACAGACTTCGTATATGTCCTCAAGGACGGCACGGTTGCAGAAGGTGGCTACCGCGCGGATCTAGAAATTGGCGGCGCCGAGTTCCAGCGGATGGCGGAGATACAGGCGGAGGCTGGCGGCTTTGCGACTAAAGACGAAGACGGGTGGTCGGAAGCAGTTCGCCACCGCGCCGAGGGTGCAGAGAAAATCCTTGAGTCACAGCACGAGAACTCGCCAAGTGTGGAGGCCGTCAGACGCCAGAGCATGGCAATTCGGCCGATTACTCTTGGCAATTGGATGTTCGACGTCGTCGCAGGTCTTACTCGGAGCGGTGTCCCACCCCTACCCTCTTCCGTGGTTGCTGACCGGGAGACCACTCACCTGAGCCGTTTTGTACCCATGGAAGCATTCACTGGCGAGCTCCCTTCTGTGCCTCGTCAACGCCGTCCTTCGACTCTCGCGATTGATCTTCCCCTCCCCTCTCCTGCGCACACAACCGTCTCACGTCGCCTCTCACTTCAATTTTCGCCCATTTCTCCTGTTTACAGTATTGGATTGTCCAATTCTTCCACCCTTCTCGGCGATGAGGACAGTGAAGATGAGAAAGAGGCATTGACACGCATGGTCACTGCGCCACGCCGAAAATTATACGACGGTGCCTCTGTCAAGCGTGAGCGGAAGCGCTGGGACACCACCAAACTCGAGCCTCTCAAAGACCAGACGGTCAAGACCGTGGCAGTCGAACAACCCCCAGCAGATGATGCGCGACAGGAGTCCTTGTTTTCTGTCGTCCGCGAGGCCTACCCGACGATACCGCATAAGTCACTCCTTGCCCTTGCCGTTGTCTTCGCAGTGATCAGCGGGGCAATCACCCCACTTTTCTCGTTCATGCTCTCTCGATTACTATTTGAGGTGTCCAAGGGTGCCCAGGACGTGTCGGTCATCAACACCTTCGGTGGGATCGTGCTCGCGATTGCGATCGCAGACGGTCTATTTATCGGGCTCAAGTTCCTTGCGTTTGAAACGGTCGCGATGCTCTGGGTGACCCGCCTGCGCACGATCTGCTACCGTCTCGTGCTTGCGCAAGACAAAAGATGGTTCGACCGCAGCGAGAACTCGGCGGTGAAGCTGTGCCAGATCCTCACGCGCGACGGCGACGACGCTCGCTCGCTGATTTCGGCCGTACTTGGCCAGGGCATAGTCGTCATCAGTATGCTCTCCGTCGGTCTGATTTGGGCTCTCGTGCGGGGATGGCAGCTCACGCTTGTTGGCTTTGCGATCGCGCCTGTGTTTATCCTGACCATGATCGTGCAATCCCGGCTGGTTGCCAAGTCCGAGCTGCGCAATAAGCGCGCGCGCGAGGACGTTGCTAAAGGGTATTATGAAGTAAGTTGAACCGCTTTTCTTCGTTCGCGGTTCGGTGGCTTACCGGGAAATTCTGTAGACCATCGTCAATATTCGTGGCATCCGGGCCATGGGTTTCGAGGGCGTCTTCCAAGAGCGCTTCAATGAATCTGCAGAGGATGCCTTGCGCACTGGTGTGCGGGGCGCCTTCGTGGAGGGGTGTACATACGGGGTCGCCAGCTCTCTCATTTACCTCTCCGAGGCCCTATTATTCTACGCCGGTGCAGTACTGGTGTCGCATGGCACCTACACGTACTTGCAGATGGTACAAGTCCTCAACCTTGTCGTTTTCACAGTCAGCATCGGATCGCAACTGATGGCCTTTAGTATGTCCTGTTTTCACCCCATCACCGCGGATGGTACTGACAGACTTCATCTGTAGCGCACCGCATTACCAAGTCAGTGCAGGCAACACGCGACTTCAATCGGCTAGTTAAGCTGTCCACCGATACCGACGAATCTCATGGATCTGCGTGCCCCCCGATCGCCGGCACAATCTCATTCAACAACGTATCCTTCTCCTATCCTGAGCGACCCGACGTTCCAGTCCTTCGGAACCTGTCAGTCGACATTCGTGACGGCGAGTCCGTTGCCATCGTTGGATCGTCAGGCTCCGGAAAGTCTACCCTGGTGCATCTACTACAACGTCTATACGAGCCGGCATCTGGCACGGTTACCGTAGGGCCATGGTCGATAGACAGGATGGACGTCCGGCATCTACGTAATCACATCTCGGTGGTCAGCCAAAATCCTCACCTCTTCGACGCGACCGTGAGCGAGAACATCGCGTACGGGACAGACGGGCTCCCTCATGGGGATATCGAGCGCGCGGCGCTTCTCGCGAACGTGCACGAGTTTGTCGAGAACCTGCCACAGGGATACAAGACCATGGTTGGCGAGAACGCGTCGCTTATTTCGGGCGGACAGGCGCAGCGGCTGCAAATCGCACGCGCGCTTGTACGGCCGGCCAACGTGCTCATCCTGGACGAGTGCACGAGCGCGCTCGATGGCGCGAATCAGGCCGCCGTACTCACGACCGTGCTCGGTGCCAAGGCAGGGCGGACGACGATCATGATCACACACAAGTTGCCCGTCATGCGTATGTGCGACCGCATCCTCGTCGTGCATGAAGGCAAGGTTGCGGAGCAAGGCAGCTATGAAGAACTTATCGCGCGTAAAGGCATATTTGCGCAACTCGCGAGTGGCGGGGAGTGGTCGGGAGAGTGATCCCGCCACCTAGTTGATCTTTACTTTTCCTCTTTTCTCACGTTGATCCCGACTGGATCGGGATTTCTTGCGTTTGCTACATCCCACTAGCTAGCTTCAACGCGGAGCTACCAACCGTACTTTACGCTTCGAAATTCACTCCCTTAAAGTCATTTTGTGGTTCTTCTTGTATTGGTATGCGAGCCAGCATTTGCATTGTTTTATTAGCCACCACTTTATTGCGACATTATCGAGTACACATGACGAATGGAACGATTTTGCATGACACAGTTTATTTGTACTTCTGAGTCCTAAAAATGGGGCGCTTCCTAGATGGGCCCGGACCGGTTTTACCTCAAGCCGAGCCAAGATGACATCGTTTCGACCGCTTCAAAAGGCGATCCTATCTAACGAACAGCTTGCCGCTTTCCAGACCTCCAAAACGTATGCGATAATAACGTCTTACATCGAGACACTCAATAGTGCGGTCGTTGGGGTCAAGCTGACAGACGAAGTTGCGCAGTCGCAGGTACGCACTGGCAGGGGAGCTTTGGCCGTCTCGTCTCGTGGGTTTACTCACTGGTCGGAGCCTCTGCGGCTGTTAGGGAATCACAGCGTTGATCGCAGTACTAGATCGGGTAGAGGCGCTGGCGAAGGAGACGCCACCCGTGGACAACGCGGCGTCGAGGTTCGGAAACCCCGCATTCAAGACGTTTTATGACAAAGTGGAAGAGGCGCGTACAATCAATCCCCCTTCTCTCTCCCCCTCGCCCAGGGGTATCCGGCATAGCTGACGTCCGACTGACTTGCCAGGCTGCCCCGCAGTTGCACGAGTCGCTGCTGCTCGTCCAACCCGCAGACGCTATCACCGAGGTGTCCGGCTACTTTTGCCAGTCCTGGGGGAACCGGACGCGTGTCGACTACGGGAGTGGGATGGAGCTCAACTTTCTTTGTTGGCTGTGCGTCGTTTTTTTCGCACTGCACACGTGCTTGTCTGGTGGGTGTGCGGTTCATCTGATGCGCGTTCGCGTAGGATTTGTCTCGAGCAGCTGGGGGTCGTTTGCGAGAGCGACCACGCAGCGCTGGTGATCAAGGTGTTTTGGAGGTTAGCGTTCTCCGTCAAAAGCTTCCACCCCTCGTGTTCGGACCCCTCGTGTTCGGACGCTGATTTTTTCCCCAGATACATTCAGGTGATGCGCACCCTACAGTCTACGTACTGGCTAGAGCCTGCTGGGTCGCACGGGGTATGGGGTTTGGATGACTATCATTTCCTGCCGTTTTTATTTGGCTCGGCGCAACTCAGAGGCTTGTGGTCATAGTATCTCGAGGCTGCATCTCGCTGATATGTTTGTTTGTTTTTTCAGGACATAAATACCTACGGCCGAAATCGATCCACGATAACGAGGTCACGGAAGAATTTTCGAAGGATTATATGTACTTTGCGTGTATTCGGTTCATCAACTCGGTATGCCGAGCGTTCTGCGGGTAAACACCTTCGACTGTAGCTCACATTTCAATCTAGGTTAAGACTGCGTCGTTGCGGTGGCACTCTCCGATGTTGGACGACATTTCGGCCGTACGCTGTTTCTAACCTGAGTGAAAAGGTGCAATCGGCTCAAGACCTTTACCTTTTTCCAGGTTAAGACATGGGACAAGGTCAACCAAGGAATGATCAAGATGTATCATGCAGAGGTGTTGGGGAAACTGCCAGTTGTTCAGCACATGCTATTTGGATCGATTCTGGCTTACGAGGGACCGGTAATGCCGCTGCCTGCCGAGCAAGATGAGGAGCATCACGGTCACGTGCACTCGCATGCTGATGATGCGTCAGAAGGGCACGACGGTTGGCATGACCCTTGTGGGATCCCCGTTCCGTCAGTCTTCGCAGCTGCGGCGGAGGCGCAGAAGAGGCAAGGAGGAGCGAGGCTTGGGGGGGGAGGAATTCGACCAGTTCCGTTTGACTAATTTAGTGTATAACTATAAATAAAGTGTAATTGAAGGTGTCAGAGGGACAACCGGAAGTTGCCGGCCGTGGCTGAGCCACGAGCAACCATCCATTCCTCACCTCACCTCATCCAATCATTCCTCCGCTCTCTTTCTTCCCGTCTTCCACGACAACAACAACCGCGGGAACGAGGCCGACAACGTCGCTCCGCACAACTTTAGAATTCACCATTAGTAAAGTCATCCACACACTCCCTAATCTCACTGGCTGCCATGAAAAGGCGGTCAACCATCCATCACCAACGGCTCGAGGCCCTAAACGACTTGGTCGCCCTCTCTCCCCTTTCTGACGATGCCATCGTATCGTGTATTCGGGAAAGATTCCTCTCAGATACTATTTATACCGGCATAAGCAACACCGCACTCGTCTCTGTCAACCCCCACAAATACGTGTCTACCAACGCCGACTCCGTTCTTCACAAGTATGCCGCAGAACATCGCAGCATATCGCAAGACAAGGAACCCCTTCCTCCCCACATATTTCAGCTCGCCAACAATGCGTATTACCACATGCGGCGGACCACCCAAGATCAGAGCATTATTCTGAAGTGAGCACATCTCTCCCCACGTATGCCGCTCGTCCCTCAGCCCTGTCTCACTTAACTTGACCCTGGACAGTGGCGAGACAGGTAGCGGAAAGTCGGAGAGCCGTAGGCTTGCCATCAAGATTCTTCTCGAGTTGAGTGTCAGCAATCCCGGCAAGAAGGGGTCCAAGCTCGCCCACCAAATTCCTGCCGCCGAGTTTGTTCTCGAATCGTTTGGCAATGCTCGCACACTCTTCAACCCAAATGCGTCCCGCTTTGGCAAATATACAGAACTCCAGTTTACTGAGCGCGGACGCCTCTGTGGGATAAAAACTCTCGACTATTACCTGGAACGTAATCGCGTTGCGGGCGCTCCGTCTGGCGAACGGAACTTCCACATTTTCTACTACCTTATTGCGGGCGCCTCGGCAGAGGAGCGACAGCACATGCAACTTCTCGACAAGACCACGTTCCGCTATCTTGGCCAGCGCGGGGTCCCCAGTGGTCGCCAGAATATGCGCGATGACGATGCACAACGATTTGAGCAACTGAAGCTCGCCCTCAAGAATGTTGGCTTTTCTAAACGTCACGTTGCACAGACGTGTCAATTAATCGCAGCCATTCTTCATCTTGGCAACCTCGAATTCACGATTGATCGGGCTCGTGATGTCGATGCTGCCGTCGTTCGTAACCAGGATGTTTTAGCCTTAGTCGCCGAATTCCTCGGCGTCACTCCTTCGGCCCTCGAGACGGCGCTCTCGTACAAAACTAAGCTCGTCAAGAAGGAGCTCTGTACAGTCTTTCTCGATACGGATGGTGCAGGGGATAACCGCGATGATCTTGCCAAGACTCTCTACTCCCTCCTGTTCTCATGGCTTAATGAACACATCAATGAACGCTTCTGTCGTGATGACTTTGTCACTTTCATCGGCCTTTTCGACCTTCCCGGCCCACAGAACCTCACTTCTCGGCCTAATTCTCTCGACCAGTTTTGCATCAACTTTGCCAATGAGCGCCTCCATAACTTCGTTCAAAAGAAGCTATTTGAAAGCCATGTCGCTGAGTACAACAGTGAGGGTATCGCTCGCTTTGTGCCCCACGTCCCCTATTTCGACAATTCCGAATGCCTGCGGCTGCTGCAGAATCAACCCGGTGGCCTCATCCACATCATGGATGATCAAGCACGCCGCGCACCGAAAAAGACAGATCACACGATGGTAGAAGCGTTTGGAAAGCGTTGGGGTAGCCACTCGTCCTTCAAGGTTGGCTCGGTAGACCGCTCAGGCTTCCCCACGTTCACCATCAACCACTTCAACGGACCTGTTACGTATTCATCGGAGGGCTTCCTTGAACGAAATCTTGACGCGCTCAACCCGGACTTTGTTTCCTTACTTCGTGGCAATACACATGGCCCCGAGGCAGCGACAGGCGGAGAAGGTTCCGGTTCCATCAACCCGTTTGTGCGTGGACTATTTTCGGGCAAGGCAATTGCAATGCAGATGCACCCGCGGAACGAGGACACGATTGTCGCGGCGCAGCAGCCTGTCAAACCCATGCGGACTCCTTCCACTCGGCGGAAGAACACAGTCCGGCGCGCTCCGACTCTGGGAGACGTTGAAGAAAAGGAGCGTGACGATGATGACGCGGCGCCGACGACGTTGAACAGCTCAAGCCCTTGCGTCACGGGCGAGTTCCGGAGTGCCCTTGACACGCTTTTTGAGACGCTCGAAGAGACGCAGACATGGTATGTCTTCTGCGTGAACCCGAACGACTCGCAACTGCCGAATCAGCTCGAGGGTCGCTCAGTCAAGGGACAGATTCGGAGCTTGGGATTGACAGAGATCGCACGGCGATGTGTGAACGTATTCGAGGTTGGCATGACCCCGCGCGAGTTCTGTGATCGATATCGGGACAAGCTTGCCGCCGTGGGGGCCTCGGAAGGCGAATCCAGGGAACAGATCGACCGCGCCAGGACGGCATTAGACCTCAAAGACAATGATCTGGTCCTTGGTCAGTACAAGGTAAGTTTATATAGAACCTCCGTACACGACGATGGCTCAGTGTCTTCTGCTTTTCCGCTATCTAGGTCTTCTTGTCTCATGTAGCATTCCATTCCCTTGAGGATTCCTTGCGCGCTCAAGACACGGAAGAGATCAAGCGTAATCGCATGCGAGAAGCCGAGATCGAGGCAGGCCTTGATCCGCGAGGACTAGCTGACCCGTATGCACCCTACCGAGGCCTAGAAAACGAGCAAGAAGGCCGGTCTCTTTATCCGGGTGGCCACGGCGACAACTATGATCAGTCTAGCCAGGCACTTCCGCTCGTTGCCAACGCTTCACCTTTCCAGCGCGCCGAAATGTACAACGACTATGACGAGCGGCAGTCGCTCCGCAGCGATGAGTTCGACGGGCGTAGCAGGTTGACGAGCGCTCGTGATGACACGATGTCACTTGGAACCGAGTCGTACGCGCCATCGCGTAACATGTTCCAGAATGTGGACAAGAAAGCGTTGCTCGAGAAGGAAGCGCTGCCAGGAGACATTCATGATGGAGAGACGGCGGAGGTAGTCAAGGAGACGTCTGCGCGTCGGCGATGGGTTGCGCTGTGCTGGCTACTCACGTGGTGGGTGCCGTCGCCGTTCCTACGGTGGTTCGGGCGCATGAAGCGCCAGGACGTGCGGCAGGCATGGCGCGAAAAGCTCGCGCTGAATATTATCATCTGGTTCACCTGTGCCTGCGCGGTGTTCGTCATCGCCGTGTTGGGCAACCTCATCTGCCCCACGGAGCATGTGTTCTCAACAAGCGAGCTGGCAGCACATAGCGTGGAGAATAGCCCGAACAACGTCTTTGTAGCTATTCGCGGGGAGGTGTTCGATCTGACGCAGGTCGCGCAGACGCACCTGCGAATTGTTCCCGTGGTCTCACAAAAGTCGATTCTAAAGTACGGCGGCACCATTGCGGATGATCTTTTCCCGGTCCAGGTAATTTGCCAATTGATATTCTATTTTGTCCGCTCGGCTGATGATCGCCCAGGTTAGCGCACTTTGCAACGGTGTCTCCGGAAGTGTCAGCCCATATGTCATCCTCAACTTCAATAATAACACCGATCCTAACGCGCAGTACCATGATTTCCGAGTCTTTACGAACGACTCGCGGCCGGACTGGTACTTTGAGAGCATGACAGTCATGCGTTGGAACAACCGCAGAGGCTTTATCGGCTACACACCAAGGGAAATTCGCAATATGGCCAAGTCCGGACGATCCGTTGGCATCTACAGGGGACTTGTGTATGATGTTACGAACTACCTCAAGTTCCCACCCGCCACAAGGGCTCCGTTCGGCCAACAGGCCCCGGGGGCCAATGTGGACTTTATGGATGGCAGTGTTCTTGACATCTTCAAGTTTAACTCAGGCGGTGATATCTCGAAGGCTCTGGATAATCTCAACATTGACTCGAACGTACTCTCCGCACAGAAAGTATGTTTGCGGAATCTCTTCACAGTCGGCAAGGTGGACAACCGCAATTCACCCCAATGCTTATTTTCGACATACATCCTTCTTGCCCTCTCAGTCCTCATGGTTAGCGTCATTGGTTTCAAATTCCTGGCCTCCATCAACTTCAGCTCGCCGCGTGCGCCCGAGGACCACGACAAGTTCGTCATCTGTCAGGTCCCTTGCTACACGGAAGGCGATGCTTCCCTCAGGCGGACCATCGACTCGCTTGCGCAAATGAAGTATGATGACAAGCGTAAACTGCTTGTTGTCATCTGTGATGGCATGATCGTCGGATCTGGCAACGACAAGCCCACGCCACGGATCGTGTTGGACATTTTGGGCGCGGACCCTAATCAAGATCCAGAGCCGCTCAGTTTCCAGTCACTGGGAGAAGGAGCAAAGCAGCATAACATGGGCAAGGTGTACTCCGGGTTGTACGAGACCAACGGCCACGTCGTACCGTACATGGTCCTTGTGAAGGTTGGCAAGCCCACTGAGCGCGCACGACCCGGGAATCGCGGCAAGAGAGACTCGCAAATCATGCTTATGAACTTCCTGAACAAGGTGAGGACATCCGTCGCGCCTACTTGCATTGAGGTTCATGGTCTTGGCAGGTTCACTTCAATGCCCCAATGAGTCCAATGGAGCTCGAGATGTACCACCAAGTCAAGAACGTCATCGGTGTCAACCCGACTTTCTACGAATATCTGTTCACCGTGGACGCCGATACCGTGGTAGACCCCATGTCTGTCAACAGGTTGATCTCTGCGTAAGTGTCTTCGGGTTTCCTAGGCATCCCTTTCCTCTAACAATGTTGCAGAATGATCCACGACAAGAAGCTGATCGCCGTTTGCGGTGAAACTGGTCTTGCTAACGCCAAGCAGTCGATTATCACCATGATGCAGGTCTACGAATACTTCATCTCGCATCACCTGGCCAAGGCATTTGAGAGTCTATTCGGTTCCGTCACCTGTCTTCCCGGATGTTTCTCACTCTATCGTTTGCGCACGCCCGACACTCACAAACCTCTACTCGTCGCCAACCAACTAGTGACGGATTATGCAGAAAACCGGGTTGATACACTCCACATGAAGAACCTCCTACATCTCGGTGAAGATCGCTACCTGACCACACTTCTTCTCAAGCACTTCTCGAATTTCAAAACCCAGTTCGTCCGTGACGCACATGCCTATACAGTAGCGCCGGACGATTGGAAGGTGCTCCTGTCGCAACGTCGTCGCTGGATCAACTCTACGGTACATAATCTCGGCGAGTTGATGTTCCTTGATAGGCTCTGTGGTTTCTGCTGTTTCTCGATGCGTTTCATCGTCATGATTGATCTGCTGTCCACCATCATTCAACCCGTCTCGGTTGCATACGTTAGTTATATCTCTTCCTTTTACTATTCTGGCATCCTAAATCTTTTCCAGATCGTCTACCTAGTTGTTCTGACGGCGGGAGAACACAAGGCCATCCCGACCCTTTCCTTGGTCCTGATCGCAGCGGTGTATGGCCTTCAAGCGTTCGTCTTCATCTTGCGTCGTAAATGGGACATGGTTGGCTGGATGGTGTTTTACATCCTTGCAATTCCTGCGTTCTCATTCCTCCTCCCGCTTTACTCCTTCTGGAAAATGGACGATTTCTCGTGGGGTCAGACACGTATTGTCATGGGTGAGGCCGGTAAGAAGATGATTATCCACGTATGTATTTCCCCTCTTTCTGGGGCGAAGTCGGAGCTCACGTTCTGTCCTCAGGACGAAGGCAAATTCGACCCCCGGTCGATCCCATTGAAGTCGTGGAATGACTATGTGAGTCAAGCGTTGATATCGTTCTCACTGTCCCTTACACGACTCCTCAGGAAAATGAGCTTTGGGATAAGGAGTCGAACCACAGCATAGGATCCTGGGTACCCCCCACGAAGCTGAAGAATGACGGCTATGCCGAATCGCGAACTTCAAATTATGGTCGTGAGACATATTACGAGCCCCGCAGCTTCTCTCCGTCCCCATCTCAAATGGGCCACGGTGCCTATGCCTCCCCACCTGGATATCAATCTGGACGGAACACCCCAAGTGGCAGCTACGGCCACCTGCAGACACCGGCCATGGACGGAAGCCAGATGTATCAATCGTTCTCACGGCCACCAACAAATTACCTCGATGTTGCGATACCCACTTCACGGTCTGACGGGGCAGGCGAACTTGGTGCTCTTGGGCCATCAGACACGGAAATCGACCGTGCTGTACAGGCGCTTTTGCGCGATGCGGACCTCAACTCCGTCACGAAGCGCGAGATTCGACGAAAACTGGAGGACCAGTTTGGTGTTGACCTAGCTTCGCGGAAGTCCACTATTAATGCAGCGATCGACAGGGGACTTCTAAGACATGCG
>QLOS01001993.1:0-28445 GCA_003313725.1 Russula sp. MG48 | reverse complement strand
CTTCCGCTTCCGCTCGCGAAAACGCGGCCTATTCCCTCCCCTTCCGCTCCATGGCCCCTGAGGTGCACGCTGCTCCGGCACGCAGCGAACCCACCCCACCCCCGCCTCCGGGGCAGAGTGAGGATTAGCACTACCGAAGCCCTGGCGTGCGAACCCAGCCGTGCCCGCCAGGAACGCACCTGCGTACCTTGCACAGGGTTCCATCGCTCTTTTTTGGTGGTTGTATTAGATAATCTTCGATCTATATATTTTTGGTGTTATATTCCAACAAGTGATATTGGGGAAAACTAACTATTATATCTTAAGTAAGCGAAGTTTTTTAAAAAAGAACTCTATGTGGACATTGATGACTAAAGAAAGATAGTTCTGAGATTGAAATGGTGATGAACACGTTCGTGACGAACGAGCGTCTAAAGTTTCGCTTAACTTGCGCTAAACCGTTTTGAGGACGTGACACGGTGCGGAATCTGGCCAACTGTTGAAGGGCCTGCACCATAACGAATGTTTTTCAATGCGAGTGGCAATTGTACCTCTCCCCGCTTATGATCGTCGAGCACCGAGTATTGATCATCCCTGGGACAGCAGTCGAAGGTTCATCTAAAGTCATTCGTACAGGTATCTATCCGCGGGAGATCGCGAAGAGGTCTTGGCTCAAACCAGAACTCTCAAAACCCTGGCCAATGTCAATGCCCCTCCGTGCTAACACCGTCAGACACCTTCCCTAATTTCCGACGGGCTGATGCAGGCAAATGAATTTAGCCCCAGCCCAGGACCACGTAGACACTTCTGCCAAGAACTGCCTCCAGACGCTCTGACCTAAAAACGCTGACATCGTGTTCCGTAAGAGGGTTAAAAAATGGAACTACACCACGATCGGGAAAACTAGTGGCAAATTTGCTGTCACGGCCTGATCTCTCTCTGCGAGCCGCTATTCAGACAGAAATTTTGCAACTAAAAATCTCCTTTTTTGGTGAGGGCTCGAACCAACTGAAGCCGTAAAACACTGTTTCGTCATGTCCTATTCTAGGACAAGAACATTGGCATCCATGATGAATCATACATACGTATTGGGTCGTTCGTGTAGCACCCTATCGCTCCGTGAGTGAATTACAAATGCGGAGGGCTCCAAAGAAGACCAGACGTACAAGGCTAAGTCTTGAACATACTATCCTTGACCCATCCTTCGGACACTTCAAATATCTTCACCAAAATGGGCCCAACTGAGCTCAAACTTTGTACATATGCTCTAGTAGACATTCCTAACACAATAGAGGTATTTTTTTTGTATGAAGTCGCAAGGAAAATGAGATTGAAAAAAAGGGCCTCTGTCACGTATGCCGATGGATGCCGTGTCGGAGCTTTAGCCGGCAGATGCGATTACATCAATCAACAAAATGCAATTACAGTCCCCGCCCCTCCAGCTCTCCAGTACCAATAACCCTTACATCACACTACTGTACAACCGCGCCCCGTAGTCCCAACCCTGTAGTCACCCGCACCTTCTCATGTACTTCTCTACACGAGAGACCGCTGCTTGTCGCCAGACTCACGCGGTATATAAACTGGATTTAAAAAAATGCAATTACACAGTGCATCCCCATCGCATCTCAATTGAGGGAGAAGTTATGCCTGTTGAACAAACACATCGGTCAACTACATGCTACCGAGACCGATGCTGTAATGACCCCAACTATAACACACGCATTCAAGATGGGCCAACACAAATCACCACAAATGAGTACTTGAATTTTTGCCATGCTGCCAGATCTACAAGCGTGGGTGCGATCTTGAACACTGCACTATGGAAGGCCTTCGTCGTTTCATGGGAGCAGGTACCCAAATCAACTCTCTGTGATAGAGCAAAGGGCCGCCATGATACATGGCAAGATGCTTGTGCGATTTTTGGGTTTATTCGAAAAGCCTCATGCCCACCATTGTCGTCATCAAACACCCATTGCCAATGCCAGGTCAGAATTGGAGCCTGGAGGTACGGGGAGTGGCCTAGAACCTGAATTGGATGGCAACGAGGAGACCGATGAACCCCAGGTCAGCAACCGTGCTGTTCCCACTCAACCATTAGCACCCCTGGCGAGCCACCCTTCAGAGCATTCTTCCGCTCCAGCCACACAACGCACACAGCCGGTGCTACCTTTGAGTTACCATCCACAGCACCCTTATCCCCATCACCACCCACTGAATTATAACACTCTGAATCACCCCCTCTTTCTACAAAGCAGCCACCAGCATGATCCACAGCAACGGTATCAATTCCAAAACTACAACCCATCTAATTCAACACGATAACGACATAGAGGTCTACAAAAATTCTACTACACACTTCTATCTGTCCTATAATCATTTCCCATTAATAGTAGATGATGTCTGTCTAGCCGTTGTTGAGGAAATGTGCCACAGCGTCAACTCCTGGAGTCTCCTTCGACTGGCTGCCGTGCTGAGTTTGAATTCGAGCCTTTTTTGGATCGTGACAGGTGTGACTGTCCGAAGGAGGGGTGCTGGCCGAAGGATGGGTCAAGGATAGTAGCTTCTCGAGCGCCGATTCGCCGAACCTCCTGATAGTGAACAGATTACTACTCTGTATCATGTGCATCATGTGCATACTGTATCACGGTTCTTTTTTTTTTTTCGCTCGTCCGAATCACCGGGATCTCGGCAGCTTGGGTCTTCGAAGCTGCCATAAGGTCTCCAAGAACTTACCTTATATCCATGGCATCCATGGGCGTCACCTGCGGACCCCGCTTCCTCTCCTCCTCTCTTGTTCTTCCACGCAGAAATGGGTTCTTTCAGCGAGAAAAGTGGCGAGGAGCATAGTCACCTTTCCATCGACTCTCGCCAGGTGGATACCGGTGCACAGCTAGTCGCAGGTGTCGCCTCACCGCTGGACCCGAGTGAGTCTCTGAGAATCAGGTGGGTGCGAGTATGAGGAGTGTCACCTGGGCTCATAACTTCGAGCGAAGACGGAAAATAGACAGACATATTCTACCTCTTATGTGCAGTAAGTGTCGGACCTGATGTTAGTTTCTTGATACTAAAAGTAGACTTGCCCCAGTATTGTACTGGTACGTCCATAGCCCAAACCTCATGGCACGACAATGCTCGACGGAGCACTAGGATCCAGTTCATGGACAAGACGACCTTGGGGAGCTCTGCAATTCTCGGGATACAGTAAGCGTTGAAGTTATCCGAAAAGCTACCTGGCTGAACGTACACCAGGAAAGCTACTCATCTTACGACGAACCAGTATGTCCTCACGTTCTAACGTAACACGACAGCTAATCGAAACGGTTTCCAGATATAATTGGTTGTGTCTTCCTTTTGAAGTGCTCTTGCCCCCCACCACTCACCTCCATCAATCAGGTTGGGAACGATCTTCTATATCAGTTATCTCGTCTTCGAGTTTCCGCAGAACTTGGCTCTGCAGAAGTTTCCCGTCGGAAAATGGATGAGGCAGGTTGCACACTTCGCTTGATACTCCCGTCATCTGAGGCCAAACACCTCTAGCCTGAACATCTTTATATGGGCAATTGCCCTTTGTTGCCATGCCGCTTGCAAGAACTTCGCCGGTCTCTTCGTCGTTCGTCTCATCCTCGGCATGTGTGAAGGTTCCATCACGGCGGGCTTCATGATTGTCAGTTTGATGTTTTACACGCGAAGGGAGCACACTGCCCGTGTTGGTTATTGGTGTAAGGGTCATAATCACCCGCATCCCACATCCTATCTCACTATCTAACAGTTTTGATGAATGGAACTGGTTCGAAAGTCATGTACACTCGTCCTTGCAACCATTCACACAAATCACAGCACAAATCATATCGGGTTTCATCAGCTATGGCACCTTGCATATACATACTGGAGGGTTCCAACCGTGGCAATGGTACAACTATGTCAAATGTCTAATCCGTACATAGCTCATGCTCACAATCTTCCAGGCTCATGATCATCACAGGGATACTTACACTCTTTACAGCAATGCTGTTCTAGTGAGCTCCCCAAACGTCTGATGATTCATCCCGTTCACAACAAGACAGTTTCCTGTTTCCGGACTCTCCAACAAATGCTTGGTTTTTGACCAAGGACGAGAGAAGAGCAGCAGTCCAGCGCATCAAAGTATGTGGACCATACCGCCCGTGGAAAGTCCGAACTGATTGTGAGTCTCAAGGAGAACCAAATGGGAGTTGAGAACAAGCACTTCAAAAAGGAGCAGTCAGTCCCGTTCGCATTTCGCCTTACTTCTGTTGGTTAATTTGGGAACAGGATGATTGAGGCCTTGATAGACCCAAAGACATGGCTTTTCGCCTTATTTGCAGCCTTCGATAACGTCCCGAATTCGCTCACCAACCAGACTCAGATCATCGTGTCGTCTTTCGGTTTCACCCCATTTCAGACCACGCTCCTTGGCTGCGTTGGTGGCGTAGTAGAAATCGTGACGATTTTTACTGGCGTCACACTTGCATCACGCATCCCAAACAGCAGAGCTTGGGTGGGCATCGCTTATTTCGTTCCGAATGTCCTCGGAGCACTTCTTGTCAACCTCTTACCCTGGCACGACAAAGTTGGGTTGTTGTTTTCTATCTGGCTGTCAGGTAGGCGTGATTTTCTGAGAGCGCATTATGCATGCCCACAGAACTCTTGTGATCAGGTGTTGGGGTCACTGGCTTTGTCTTATCCCTGGCCTGGGTGTCGCAAACGACGGCCGGGCATACAAAGAGGGTTACGACAAACGCTGTCATGTTATCTGCATACTGCATCGGTAATGCCGCTGGGCCGTTCATGTGGCAAGCTAAATACAAACCTCGGTGAGTGGGTTAATGCTACAAATACACTCCCGGCCACTGATGCGGCATCTAGCAACCATGTTCCGTGGATTATAATTGGTATCTGCAATGTTTCGTGTATGGTTTTGCTATATTCCATCCGGGTACTGCTGGCACGCGAGAACAAACGTCGTGACGCGGAGCCACCTGACGACACCTATGAGGACGTCTATATCATGAAGACCGATGACGATGGAAGCCGCAAGGAAGTCAGAGTTGCCAAGGTACTTGCCCATTTTTCCTGGCGTTCACTCTCGCGAACTTATGTGGTTTCATGAATAGGAGTTTTTGGATTTAACTGATAGACAGAATAGGGACTTCCGATATGTCTTGTAACTCGATACTGCCCTATTAGTGCACAAGATAGATGTATTTTCTGCTGAATTGATACCCAACAGCAAACATCTATGCGCACATGGGACCAGTAGGCTGGATTGACGCTCGACTTTGCTGCCTGACCGAGACACGAGCTTGATCCAATGATAGATTCCGAGAAGGAGCTCCCCAGTTATCCGCCAGTCAGTCAAACCCGTCAAAACTCTTCATTCACACCTCTTACTATATCGGAGTCGCCCAGCAGCCCCCTGAACCAGTTCTTCCTACCCAAGCCAAGTTTGGACTTCTAAAGATGGGCAAGACCAGACTAAGACGGTCTTGGTCACTTGCAGTAATGGGGGGATTGGGAGAAAAATTGCAAGGGTAATATCAAGATCCGATTTGGGAGGGAACGTAGACCTGTGCGGAGTTACAGGTCCTGTTGTCCAAGAACGCGAGGATTTACATCGCAGAGCGAGACGAGCGGCCGAAAAACCATTGAGGAGTTGAAGGATACAGGAAAGCAGTATGTATTTCGTTCTGAAGCTAGACTTGGCGACCTGCTGTATGACATACGAGAGTGATCAGCTCAATTTCAGAGTTGGTTTCAATCGGACTTGGACACAGACAGTTTGAAAAGGACCATGCTGTGAGTATAAGACTGGCGGCAGGATTGGGCGGGATGACGCAGGAGCTAGAGTGGGTAGAGGTGGTGTACTACTACTGTAGTGTCACCGTTAGCGGGAGCATCCGGATTTTCCATTTACAGTAAATGGTACTGGCATCTTTCCGTTACAGACAGCAGTCAATTGAGAACTTGCAATCACCAACTGCTAGATTCCGGGATTGAGCGAAATGGATAGCACAGAGCTCGGGTCAACTATGCCTCCCGCCTCCGCTATACACAATCTGACTCGCGCTGCCTTCGTTTCTTACAGCGCACGCCGGAAACTCGTAGTCTCACGAGATCTCGGGCCAGATACGATGTCTCTCCTCTGTGTGCGGGAAGATCTCGAGGTATAGGTCTCACCCACACGTCTTATCAAGGTCATCCACGGACTGTTTTATGGGGCCCAGATTGTAGCATGGCCAGAGGACAGGAAGTGCGAGCGGAGCTGGTTACTGGATAAGGTCGTTGGAGCCGTTGGGGCGATCGTGATGCTCTCGGACAATGTTGGGTTTATTTTTTTGCGTTCTCTGTCTGACAGCAGATGAAATGGAACCCCTTCTTCCAGATCGACGAGGAGTTCTTCGAGAAAGGTCAATGCCCCTGTTTTCGTTTGAAGTTATCAATGCAAATTGACATTTCACAGCGGGGCCTAGTCTCAAAGTCTTATCAACCACTTCTGTCGGCTTCGGTAAGATAGCCGTCGTTAGGTTACCATTCAGCACATGTGTTTCGCAGAGCATATAGACCTCCATGCCTTATATAGGCGGAAAGTTCGACTCGGTTATACCCCAGATATTCTCACCGACGCAGGTGAGTACTATTTCCCTCACGCGATATCGGATGAACATTACCGTGACGTTGACCCCTCCAAGTGGCGGATGTATCCGTGATGCTTGCTCTCATGGCTGGCCGCAACGCAGGCGCAGGCGTCACCTTGGTCAAAGAAGGAAAGGTGTGCCAAATTGCCTCCACATCCACTCCCTTTCGCGAGCCTGACCATCACCGGCCCGGCCCAGTGGCCCAACTTCAACTTTGCCCCATTTTTCTTCACCGGACCCCAACTGAGCACCGCCTCGTTCACGCCAACCCGCACAGTGGGCTTTCTGGGCTTCGGGCGCATCGCCCAAGCGACGCTGGCGCGCCTAGCCTCCTTCGGCATCACGCGCTGCATCTACTCCTCGAACCCCTCCTCGCCGCGCGATGCGGAGCTCGAGGCGTCGCTCGCCGCGCGCCACGGGCTGCAGTCCGTCCGGCGCGTCGAGCTGGACGAGCTGGCGCGCGAGAGTGACGTGCTCTTCGTGCTCGCGCCCGGCGGGGACCAGACGCGGCACGTCGTCGACAGGGACTTTCTGCGCGGGATGAAGAAGCACGCCGTGCTCGTGAACACCGCGCGCGGCACGCTCGTCGACTCGGACGCGCTCGCGCAGGCGTTGCGCGAAGAGTGGATATGGGGTGCGGGCCTCGACGTCGTCGAAGGCGAGCCCCACGTCGGCGCGGACCATCCGCTCGTGAAGGAGCCTAGGTCTGTGCGAGCCCCCCTTGAGACCCCCCCCCCCTTTTTTTGGTATTCGCTGAGTTTCCCCTCCGATAGATGCGTGATCGTTCCCCATATCGGCAGCGCGACATTCGAGACCCGACTGGGAATGGTAGACCTGGCCGCGAGAAACGCGCTAGCGGGTATAGACGACGAGGCCATGCCAGCAGAATTGGACGTTGCTGCCCGCATCGCGCCGCGGCCTTAAAAGCTTATTATGATTGGGTGATGCTGTGTACCGATGCGATGCTGTATCATTAACTGTGGTGTGCCTGCGCGAAGGCAAGCGTGAGCCAATCTTTGTTAAGGTAGGGCTCATTCGCAACCCACAACATCACATGACACAGGACTCAGGCTTTGATAACAACACCAATTGTCTATTAACTCAATTCTACACTCAAATTTCTAAAAAACGGCTCCGTTACGGCCTCAGGTTTGCTATTCCTGAGGGCTTAACGGAGCCCTTTTTTCATTTAATTCGTTCCTGTAAGTTGTGAAAGCGATTTTGTGTGCTCTCATTTTGTCACGCATGAGTCACGTGATGATGAGGATTGCGAATGAGCCCTACCTTAGCTAAATGTTTGCCTGCTGGGCACTTCGAAGTACCGGCGCCGAGTGATAGACACCCTGAAACACTAAGCTTCGCGCAGCAGGTTAGATATCGTACCAGTGTGAGTGTTGGTGCCTGCACGACTCTCCCGCAGCGCAGAGCTGAGCCAAGAACCGCCGGACCACGATCGCAGCACACATGGAATGATAAGGTGGTAGTCAACCTGAAAACAGCAACCACCCTGATCTAGCCATCACACCCCGCGTCGTGATATGAGAATAGCCCGAAATATACACTACTCTAGGTATGTACAATGGTGAGGTGCCAGTAACTGAGCGATCTAGAAATGAGTGGTCTTTTTTTTTAATTAATAAATAATAAGAGACTAGTGAGGTGTGAGAGTAGAGAGTATTTATCTGATCTACCAGAGCGACGAGCGTTCGTCATCACGGCTCCGCCCGGACCTGCTAGATGTGCGCCGCTCGCCGTCCCGACTAGCACGCGAACCCCGACCCAACCAATGCGAACCACCACCGGCCCTCTCGTCCTGATCCTGGCGCCTCGTACGCGTGACCTCGCGATCCGTCCACTCATTCCGTCGGCGATTCCTATCGGTGCTGGTATACCGCGTCGCAGGTGTCTTCAGCCCAAAGCTCCTGCGCAATGGTCCGCGCTGAGCGCTACGCGCGGGCGGGCCGCCATCGAGGCCGCCCATTTTGGCGAGCAGCGCGTTCGAGACGAATGGCGCTTTGGGCAGGCCGCATGCATCAGTCGTCCAGGCCTGCAGGCCCTCGTAAACGCTCCGCCGCGTCACGCGCATGTCGCTCGCCTTGGCAAAGTAGTAACCGAGCAGCGAGACGAAGACCTCCTCGATCGCCTCTGTGTCGACTTGGTCGATCAGGCCAGAGATCTCGGTGTTCAAGTTAGCGAGCGCAGTGCCCGGGTTTTCACGGAAGTGGCGATCTTTGGTAGTAAACTCTCTCGCCTGTGGGTTGACCGCCTTGACGCTCTGCCAAAACGCCGCAGGGTCGCTCTCAGACTTCTCAGCGAGAGCGGTGGTCTCCTCTAGCAACTTGTTGTGCGAGAGCTCTCTGATGGGTACGTCGGATAGTTGGTACCGAACAAAGTTCTGTTCGAAGGGCAGGACGAGGAGGTCGGCACGTCCACCCTTGCCAGCGCGTCCGGTGCGACCAACACGGTGGACGTATTGTTCTGTCGATGCAGGGCTTCCGACTTGGATGACCCGCGTTACGCCAGGATAGTCAATCCCACGAGCCGAGACATCTGATGTAACGAGGATCGCCGCCCCGGAACGGTCGCGACGAAATGCGTCAGATGCCGCCGTGCGTGACTTTTGGGTGCGTTTTGAGTGGATCTCGTAAATCCGAGACTGCACTGGGAGTGTTGTTTTGGATAGCTCGCGGAAGAGAGTTGTGAAGAGCTGTGTTTGCTTGGTCGTGTTCAAGAAGACCATGATTTTAGAGCTGCCAGGGTTCACCAGCTGATCGTGCGCAACGAGACGAAACAGATGCGGAAGCTGCTCGCTCGCGTCTGGTAAAATGGTGAAGTGTTGTGGGATGTGGGCGTGCACTGGAGATTCATCTTTGGGGACTACGTCAATGAAAGTGTGATCCCTGTGCAACACCTCGCGCGCAACCTGCCTGATCGCTGGTGAGACAGTAGCGGAGAAGAGAAAGGTTTGGCGAATCGGTGTCCTGGGGAAGAAGTCGACAATAGCGTCGATGTCAGGACGGAAACCCATATCAAGGAGGGTGTCTGCCTCATCTAGAACAAGCTAAAAACACCCCATGTTCAGGTCAGAGGAAGGCTGATGTGACGAGCACGAACCTGTGGCGCAGTCTTGAGGACTTGGGCTACATCGGGGTCATTCTCCAGAACGTCACGTATCCGACCGGGCGTCGCAACGACGATGTCATTACGGCCACGTTTGAAATCGCGTAGCTGGAGTCCCTTGCTCGAACCACCCGTGAACAACTTGACCTCGAAACCCTTGTGCCAGTGTGTGAGCTTGATCGCCTCGTGTGCGATTTGCGTGGCGAGCTCGCGAGTGGGGCTGATCACCACTGTGCCCACCGTTTTGCGTGCGTATGTTCGCCTAGCGCTCTCGACTACGCGAGCGTCCGGTTGGCCACCATTTTTTTCAAGAGCATCAACGCCTGCCTTGTCTATAGCTTTAATGCGGGCTTCAATAGCAGGAACTAGGAACGCGAGAGTCTTTCCGGTGCCGGTTTTCGCCTTGACAAGGAGGTCGCGCGGTGGACCATGTGACTCATCACTATGATGCGGCCGCGCTAGCTCAGGAAGAAGAGGAAGGACGGCGGCTTGCACAGTCGACATATGAACGTGATTGAATGGTTTGTCTGTGATTGCTCGCAACGTGTCGGGGCTGACTTTTGTTCGGAGGGTGGCAAATTCTAGTCGAGGAAGCGTATCTCGTGAATCTGAAGCAGTGGCGCCTTCAGAGGCACTGGTATCATGGGAACCGTGGCGTTCAGCTCTTTGAGAAGCAAGAGCATGGTCAAATCGTCGGGTTGTTATATGCGTAAATGAAGGTATGGCTTTTTCCAAGATTCATGAACAACCACTATACGCTGGCAGATGTTTTGGCACATACCGATACGCCCTGTTGATAGAGAGGTAATACTGCGGCACGAAGTAGCCAGAAGCTGGCCATGTGTAGGCCTGGCAGCCCTTGCGAGAATAAGGATGGTCATGGCCGTCCTCGTCTCGTGGCCTGGCCGGCAAAGCCTTTTTTTAGGCTTTTACACCTCGGATAAACTCGGCCCGTCTCCCCGTTGACACATGACCTGGCAACTGCCAGTGCTGCCCTCATCACATATACCAAAAAGGATTTGCAGTTTCTCTGTTCGTCAATACTAATACTATTCTTCCTAGCTGGCGGCTCAAGTAACCTCAAGAATTTTAATAGTAGGGATGCCTAAACACTGGGAACTCCAGTAACCTCGGGGATGTTGATAACAGGGATGCTTAAACAATAGACGCAGTTTGTTCCGGACTACGCCCGATTACGAGCGGGCGCAGGCAATTAAATCCATGCCAGCTTTCTATACAGTATGTGCACATTTTCCGGCAAGCATGGTCCTTACGGTAAATCACACAACGAATGACCCCTTCAGGGTTCGACACAAGCTAATTGGGCATATCTCAAACACCAATAACTACAAGCTTGAATGAACACCATGACCCATCCCTCCCGCCACCACGTCGAGGCGTAATAGCCATGGTGACACACGTGGCCCATGATCGGTCTACACCAGAGTGCTGCATCGATAAGAACTCCTTCAGAGTCCAGCCCATCATTAAGCGCCACCAGCATTCCCACGGACAATGAATGACTCCTTGGGGTGCAACTCCACCGTGCTCAATGCGAAAGGTCATTGCACGCCAGGAGTAGGGTACCACTATACTCCAAATAGCCTAGCTCAACCAGAAGGTCCACATGTACTGCATCATGGCTGGCAGTAAGTCTAGGTGTCAACCCAAGCGATCCCCTTGAGGGACAATACGACCGACAGCCACCCTAACGACACCAACTAGAACCTGTAGCGTCACGGATCGACAGACAGGTCAATAATCTCTCCCTGTTACACCACCTTTGTCAACCCCTTGAGGGTTCACCCAAACGGGAGGCAAGTGATGAAGAAACGGCGAGACGGGTTGTTCGACACCCATCTCCTCCCCACTCCACCTCACTCATCTGCAATTTAATCTCGCGACGCCAGAGAGGAAGGGAAAGTCTGTAGACATGCGGGCGCCCTTCAGGCGGAAGTGCAAGACAATAGAGGAGAGGAGAGGCAAGCAATCACAGCCAACAGACGGCCAAGGCACATTCTCAAAGGGTAATTGGTAGGAACTTACCGTTAGATCGACGACGAGGCCGGGGTCTACTGTGAAGTAGTAGTGGAGGCTCGTAAGGGCGTCAAAGCCAAAGGATATTCAAAAGGGAATAGACACAGCACGTACTATACGGGGGACGAGATGGGCACGGATTGATAGGCATGCAACACGTGACAACTGGCAGTGTTGGCACGCAAGGAAGGGGATCAATATGGGACCTAAGGTGAATGGGAAGGAGACATAGTGGTGGATTGAGATGGAGGGATAATGGTAGGGAGAGAGAGAAGAGCGTGTCTTATATATGCTTCATGGGGGCCTGTTTGGTTTCGGACAAATAAAGAGGACCCAAGCTGACAGTCAGCGTCCGTGTATGAGGGACACTCCCAAGCAACCCGCCACGCCGAGCTCAACATAAGAACACGACACGAGGTACATTCTTGGACTCTTTTTTCAGCCACGATCATGCTTGATTGCGCAGTCAGTAAGGATGATGAGACCCCCATTACCGAGAAAACGGGACGTGTCATGATCACGTGCCAGCTGCGCTGAGGTGGCCAGCGCCTCGAACTATACCCGAATTGTAAAAAACAATCGTGGCATCACGCACCAAGCGCTATGCGTTCCGAGCATGTCGTGTGAGGATGAAACCACCGATAGGACGGAGATCACATTCAGAACCGCAGTCCACCGCAGCCTGCATAGGATGTAACATGTACACCAGTGTGTTTAAAGGAGTACAAGAGACCACCAATAATAGCATTAGAGCAGAGCAAGCTCCGGAAAACCAGGACACGAAATTCTATGGCGCATACCTAGCAGCCATTCCTAGATGAATGATTTTCTTCTGGCCTTCGAAAGAGGCATGCCCAGGAAGGGTGTCCGTGTGGTGCACAGCATCTCAGCTCAATCAGCTTAAAGGATCGGTTTTTGTACCGCAGGTTTTGGCTCTATTCGTTGATGCACCGGGACCTAATTGGATTAAGATAATATAATACAGTACTTAAGGTCAGCAGGACACAACACGTCAGCGCCCTGGAACGCAAATTGATATATTTCCATACACTCACAGGCGTGAATGTCGTGGTACCTAATTCCAGCAAATACAAACACAGGAATTAGCCGTATCCTCGTGCCAGCCCGATCCTTGCGGCGAGTTGTCGGGCGTGCATTGCGTTCATCCGTTTTGAGCGCACAAAAACAAGCCCTAGTGCGATACAGACAAAGACAAGATTACACGCAACGAACTCCCAGAAGTCCGCCCGCTCTTGCACGACGATGCGACCGCAGGACTCCCACGCGACTGTCTCGCTCGGCAGAAGTTCCATATTTGGATGACGATGTCGTGAATTTGCATCCGCGGTATAGAATCCCGACGTATCGTCTATCGCTACAGGCGGAGCACGGTTGTCTGGATTATGATTTAGGCTTGCCCCCGGATGTGCCTGGTCAGGGTCGGAAGGAGGAGATGGCGGGAAACAATGTAAAAGGCGGCGATTACCGAATGGTTGACAGAATGGCTCTCTCATCTAAGAAGAGAAAAGAAATCATGTTCACTTCCACGATGAGAAAGAATCCAAAACCAAAACGTACAACTTCATGGGGACAAGGCTCACATTCTCCAAACGGGCGGCAGATGGATTCAGTGTCATTGGCGAAGCGAGGGGGTAGATGGTGCTTCTGGGCCGAAACGGAAGAAAGACATAGGGTGACAAGGCTGCAAAAAATGAATGTACATTCAAAAAGAGTGAAACAGGGTACTCTCACAGTATGAAAGATGCAGTCGTTGTTGAGCGCGGCGTTGAGAGTTGCATGCAGTGGACAGTGATGATCATGAGGAGCGTGGGAACACGACGGCCCATCGCAACCCCAATTCGAGAAATCCATTAAGGCGGACGCCTCCAGAAGCTCAGAAACGCACTCAATTGTCAAACATGTCTCGTCGCGCTGCAATAGTTGAGGAATTTGATGACGACACTGATTTGCCTTTGCCCTCGCGGTCACTACCTCACACGGGTCCGCGTGGAGCGATTCTTGAAGAGATTGTAGGCCTGGACGACGACGACGACGACGGTGCAGACAGCGACGATGCCCCAGAATTGCTTGATCATTCTTCTGGCGGTGGTCCAGCACCGCAGCCCGACGCGCGGGATGGTAGAGTGACAGACATCACGCCATATAAGAAGTACGCAAACCCTCCAATCACTGACATGATACGGCGTTGGCCCGCTAATGCACCTCCGTCTGACATGGTCTTAGGTGGACGTGCATATATCCAATTTATATCGATGCGAAGCAACCATACCGAACTGGTGCCCGGAGGATATCGCGATCCAAGAGTGTGTGGTGGCCTCTTAGCAAAGATATCGCAGACGCGTGTTCTCGCCTAGGGCTAGGCACACTACATGAAGTAAACAAGGTACATCCGTCCGACTGGGAGAACCCTGGTCGCGTCCGTGTACAGTGGAAGAAGGACGGTCGGCCCGTCAATTCCAATATCAGAACCAGTATGTCTGATGTCCTTGAGCTAGGGTGAACTACCGAGACTTACTTCGTGCAGAGAAGCAGCTTCTTGAGACTATCTCGTTCCAGATACAGCGAATCAAAGTAGACGATATCCCTCGTGAGCCATATACGTATCCTCCGCCAGTACCCCCACCCATCGCAAAATCTACGAAATCCAAGACGGGTGCTGGAAAATCAACAACGGGGGCGCAGGTATCCAAGGCAAAATCAAAACCGAACCTTTTTCAGCGTACTGGACGCCCACTGCCTTCCCCTCCAGAGCCCCAACCGGCACTCAAGTCACGCGTATCAACGTACTCCCCAGCAGTTCCATCCGGTGTGCTAATCGACACCGTCCGGGCTGGCATGAACGCTACGGAGGGACAAGGGGCTATTGGTGGTATTCCGGGTGGAAAGGGAAAGAGGAAAGTGGTCAGGGTACGAGGGTGACAGCGTACGTGCAGCCGAGGAAGTTAAGAATACCTTGCATAACTTGTAACAGAATGTTGTGATTGTTATCTCGTTGACCACCCTCACTGGCAGCTCTTTGCGGTTTGATCCTAATTCTAAGGCCAGTTCCATCTCGTTTGTAAACAACCGCCCAGGTACCGAATTCTCAGTGATCCGAGTCCGTGTTCTCACTGTGGCGGCAGGGCTTATCAATTAAGGCCCTGAACGGCTGCAGTGCTGGCGCTGGCAGACGCTAGCAGGCCCCGCGAAAACGTACAATTGTGGTAACAGACTCCTGAGCGCTGCTACCGTTTTCGCGGGGCGTGCCAGTGCTAGCATTGCAGCCATTCGGGCCCTAAGTACTGTCGCTTAGAGAGCGCTTATTCAACGTCCAACCATCGAGTTTACGGCGTCGGGGATTCCAGTGTCTCCCCCTCTGATGACATGACACCAGGTGCGGGCGCAAAATCGCAGCGCTGGCGGACTAAGCCAATATACTACCAACACCGATACCTGCGCGTGGCGTGAGTCAGCACTATCGGATTGCTGGCCTGAATATGCCCAACACCCGGATGGCAGAACCTGATCAAGCAAAAGAACCTAACCAGGCGCCGTGGAGCTCAATGGCTGACTCAGACGTGTACGGCGGACGCCGTTGTAGTGGCGTTGGGACTTGGTCTTTTCCAAACCTGTTCAGAAATCTCCTCGAGTTTTACTTCTTGGAGCAAATCAAGAACCATTATAGGACGTACTTCCACATGTTCCCGCGTATATAGGCTAGCTCGGAAGCAACCATACACAGGGACGGCCGCCGGGAGCGCCGGTCGCATGTGAGTTCGTGGATGAATCTGGATTGATAATGATTGATTACTTTACTAAGAACTCGACCTGGAACTATTTATACTGTTCATCCCCCTAAATCACCACTCTCATCCTTCCCTCTCTTTCTAAGTACCTCTGCACGCATGAGTTTCTGTAAGGACTGCATCAGTGGTATGAAGTCCTGCCATCTACGAACATGGACACCTCTAACGTAACTGTTGGCAGGTGTCCGCCATGAGGGCACACCCGAAGGTAAACCGTCTTATCTTATCTGTTTAGATCCCAGTACCCAACACCGCTACTCTAAGGGACGTATGAGGAGATTAACGGCATTAGGACCTACGTCGCTACTCCACAAACCAATTACCCAAAAGACAAGGCCATCATCTATCTAACAGACGTCTTTGGTCTCGAGCTTCCGAACAACCTTGCATGTCACCCTCAGCAGACCTTGTTCATTCAGCTAACTTATCCCACTCAGCTCCTTGCCGACGACTTTGCCCGTAACGGCTTCAAGGTATATGCGCCAGACATCGTTGAAGGCGATCCCGTTCCACAGGAAGCGTTCAACCCCGTGTGTCATCCGAGTGTAACTTCCCCATTCACCTCTAATGAAGCGGGCATTGCAGGGAGTAAATTTCGACCTCGCCAAGTGGATCGAGAGACACTCTGCGCAGCTTGCTGGGGCGCGCGCGCGCAAAGTCATCGAGGGCCTCAGAGCGCAAGGAATCACCATCTACGGTGCTACGGGTTACTGCTACGGCGGTATGACACAACATCTAGCTTCGCTGCCGCCAGTGCGCAATGCTGAGACTGTCTCCGTTGTCTACAGCCCGCATGGTCGTCGACCTCGCTTTCGACAACGTCATCCACGTGTCCGTCATTAGCCACCCGTCCCTGCTCGAGCATAAGGATTTAGATGTGCGGCATTCATGAACGCCCTTGTATTCCTACTGAGCGTTGCATCGCAGACCTACATCGAAAAGAGCAGGGCTCCTCTCCTCATCAATTCCTGCGAGTTTGATACAAGGTTCCCGGAGGAATTTGCGAACCTGGCCGACGAGAAATTTGCGAGCTTTGCGCCTGGGTACCAGCGAACCTTCTCTTCCGGAGTCCACCATGGATTTGCTGTCCGCTGTGACCCGGTGCGTGTCTTCATATTATTGTCACCCGATTATTTCGATGCTCATTCTGCGTCCCCTCGCGCAGAATGACCCGATTCAAAAGGCTGCCAGGGAATACGCATTCAGGGCGTCAGTGGAGTGGCTGATCAAATACCTGCAGTAAAGCGACCACGCATCTCGATGTAGTCGTGATGACGAGCGCACAGATCCTCGCAGAAAGCAAGAATATAACTATGTAAGAAGTAAGCAAAAACTGGATCGGACTATGATGTCCTTGACGTGTACCTACCGCTGTCTGATTCGTATGTAAATCGTCGTTAGTATTGAGAATCCAATGTCACTTCCGCCTACAGAGCGTATACAGTATACCACCGATCTTGACCACCGTGACTGACAGGACATATTCGTGTCACTGCACCATAATGATAGCGTCGCACCGCTGAAGTGCTGGGGCCCCAAGGTCCGGCCGTCCGGCCGCGCGACTACGTCATCGTCATCAAGCGCTCGGACTCGGAGGTGCAGCTACATAGCCAACACAACATCGCTCTTTGGGTCCTTTCTAGACCCTTGTAAATCTATGCAAATGCAGTGCGCGCCGCAGTCGCGTGATCAAGTTGTTGACGCGTGCTGCAGTGCGTCATGTTGCTAGAAAGTTCGAGTCTCTTCGACGTCCAAAGAAGGAAGTGGCCAGAGTCGTCACTTGCGAGAACGAGGCCGAAGGTAGTAGAACTTCCCATAACTCTCTCGTTGAAGATGCAGCAGGGGTATAAAAGCTCCGCGTGTTCCAACGAACTCCAGACAACCGACGCATTTCAACACACAACGACATCATCCGCGATCATCTTATTCTTACCGCATGTCGCTCACCCACTACTACTTCAACGACGTCCTCAGTGACTTTGCCGCCCTCGACCGCTTCTTCGACGAGGCGTTCGACTCGCGAGCAACACACCGCCGTCAGGGCGCAGATGTCTTCAGGCCCAGGTAAGTCGTCAAAGTCCCACCCTACCGCGCACAGACGTGCTCATCGCACACACAGGATGGACGTTCACTACGATCAGGACACGAATAACGTCAACGTGGCCTTCGAGCTTCCTGGCCTGAAGAAAGAAGACGTGTCAATCGACGTGCACAATAACGTTCTCACCGTGTCTGGGGAGAGCAAGACGCATTCGGAGCACAGCGACGATGGCTATGTCGTCCGCGAACGCCGCTACGGCAAGTTCGCGAGGGGATTGTCGTTGCCGCAGGGCCTCAGGGTGAGCTATCACTCAGGCAGCTACTCGACTAGATGTACTGACGAGTCCCTTTGCAGAACGAGGACATCAAAGCGTCCATGTCAAACGGCGTTTTAACTGTCGTCTTCCCGAGGTCAACGCCTGAAACAGAGCCAAAGAAGGTTGAGATTGCTTGAAGCACATACACGACGAAGGTGGTTTTGAAGTATAGGACTGTTAATGTTTTTACTCTTACCTACAGAGGTTCTGTTCCCCTGATTTTACTATAAGGCAGTTGATTTTAATTTCAAATTGGAATAATTTTGGAGTCTATTTATGGGGGCCTTGGCGAAGTTGCGTATTTGAAGCCTCGGACACGGCTCCATGTGAGGCAGAAGGAAATTGAGTACATCAGGTCAGAATCCGTGTTTAGACGCGAACCCTCGGCCCAGAAGTCGCTCCCGGTGTGCACGCTCTCTGCCTCTTCAACGCCGCTGCCAATGCGCGCGCGGCGCGGCGCAGATGGGGTGGCGTTGGTGGAGGCGGAGATGTATGAAGAGGAGGGGGAAGAGGAGGCATCCGTGGGCGTGGGGGGCTCCGTCCACCCTGATGACTGAAAATACTCACACGTTGGGATGGAGAGCGCTGCGGCGCCGTCGGCGCCCCAGTAAGTGACGAGTAGGGCCTGTGATGGAGCGAGACGCGTGAGTGCGAGCAGAAAGGCCCGTGGTGCGTTGGCATAGGCGGGGGATTGCGCTTGAGCATAGATTTGAGTGAGGACGACCACGTCGGCGTGGGGGATGAGCTGTGCTCACGCAATGTCAGTTGAATACGTTCAACTCGCGAACTCGGGAAAAGCACGCACTGCTCAACTCCTTGCTTCAGGCGACGCCCGACGTCTATGCGAAATACGCACTGAGAGCGCCAGCGTCGGTCACGTGCGAGAAACATCGTCTTGATAGACCGCCCGGGATGTCTGTAAGTGGATTATGGTTGATGACAGACTGGCTACTAGTATCGCCTAGAGGGGAGAACCAAAGGTAAGTTTCCCTTCCCTCGTGCCTCTAGCGAAGAAAGCGATAAACGCACCTGTGTGGAGGATCCATGCAACTGGCACACCGGCTCCTTCCCAGACCGTACAGTACCGCGTTGCTCACGCCTTGGACTTCGAGCTCACGCGTAAGATCGCGTGCCTCCTGCGAGCCATCCAAGCTCGCGACTAGCCAGAATTTGTCTGCGTGTAGCTGAGACAGCACAGTAAGAACCATGGGTGCGCTGCCCCTCCGGCTACGCACTCCGAGCGACAGTCGTGAACACGTACGGTCTGTGCAGGACCTGGATGTGATGGTAGGGAGTGTATGTGAGTTAGAAAAATGGTTCCAGCGGCAACAACACGTAGAGAATGGGTAGAGGACAGACCAGTCAGTGTTGGAGAAGGGCGGAGGCGAGACATGGCCAACGTCGACACAGCGACACAGTGAGACGAACACGTTGACAGGCTTTTCTATATCTCGGCCTTGTCGGGCCGTGTGCTTACTGTAAATACTGTACGTAGCGAACGATGACAATTTCAAGTTGAAGGGAATCATTATTCGAACCGTGATTTCGTTGCTGTTGCAGCGGCCTCGTCAGTTTTGAGGCCAAAAACTGTTTAAGGATATTTTTCAATCCGCCAAGACAGGGACGTGTTCGTTCAGGAGGAGCTTTACAATGTCACAGGCACGCTTGGTCACGGGTGGTCATGTTCAAGTTCAAGTCGCCGTTTACCGCGAGGTGATTAGTACCGTCACGGTTGGGTGGTTCACCGAGGATGTCATTCCTCTCCCTCGCTCCTGAGTTGATCGAAAAGATCGCTTCTTACCTGGACGTGCAGGGTATCGCAGCGCTCACGCTCTGCTCCAAGAGACTCCATCACATAGTAGAAGGATCCCTTCTGCTGCGCTACTTGTGTCAAACGAGCTTGGCGGGCGTGTATGACCCACTGTACGATCTTTCTACCCTTTCCATCACCGACCGGCTTGAGAGCCTCGAACGATGGGAAGCATCGTGGAACAATATCGGGAGATATTTGACCACTCCACGGCTTGTGGTCCCCGCAGAACGGGACTTGTTTGGTCCATTCTTTCTCTGCGATGGCTATCTTTTTGCAGTTGACCGGCAAGGTCATGGTGCTCAGGCTGGTCATCCGACCAGCCTGTCAGTGCGACAGCCCGCGCTGCCATATATCGATCTGCGCGACGCGCTCCGTACGGGACAGCATACATGGAAGCAGATCAACTATCCACCAGGATCAATCGCGATCACACAAGTGTTTTCTATCGAACAGGATGACCTAGTCGCCTCTGTCCTCAGGTGAACAACGCTCTCGACCATGCCTACTGCTTCGTTTTCTCAACCCATGATTTGTCAGCTTACGGCAGCCGGACGACTCTCGCACGACAACCGTGCTCCGATTCATGAGCCTTAAAACTGGCGGCGTACACCCTTTGGCGAAGGAGCCCCATCTCCCGCTTCACACACAGCTCCCCGTCAGCTTCCTCAATGTGCGCGCAGACATTATCGGGGACTACATCGTGCTCGTTCTGGTCGACTTGCGACCCAACAATCCGGAACGCGACGCAATTTATCTCGTCGATTGGAAAAAAGGGCTGATGACACTTGTAAGGACTTTTTTTTTTCTTTACCTGGCACCCTACTATACGAGCGAATGGAATCCTTCATCAAGGTCCATCGCGAGCCAAATAGGACGTACGAGGGCGCGCTCGCCGTGCTCTCCCCCGACCTCATCCTATTCCTCACACGCAGAACCAAACGCAAAAAGCTATGCGTAGAACTCTGTCGCGTGACGCGACGAGGAGGGGGGAGGGACGGTACCCCCGATCAGTCGCCGCCGAGCCTTTACATCATCTGCACGCTCGCACTGCCCGTCTTCCACAGAGACTTGTACCTGCACACCGCGTACATGCAGACGGACCGGCACTGTGAGCGACGACCCCGGGCGATGTCAGCGGCAGCCATCCAGCGACGACAACGGCACCAGGAGCAGGAGCGGGAGGAAGAGCAACCTGCATCACTCCCGTTTCACAGCGCGCCGGAGGACATGGTCGTTGGGATCATCTTTATCCTGCGCGAACACGGCCCGCACAATTTCTGGGAGAAGGTGGTGATGACCCTCAGCCACCGTAAGCTCTTTGCCCTCGCCTCCACCTTCCGCGGCCACCCAATCCAAAATTATTACGACGGTGCAGAGAGTGATGGTGATGGTGAGGAATGGGAAGAAGAGGACGAGGACGAGGACGACGTGATGGTGCCGTGGGTAGAGTGGGGACCCCTGCTCGCGCGCATCATCGCTCCCCCCTCGTTCCAGTGGATAACGGCCTACGCAGGCCAACGCTGGCTATCACTCGAATCTGACAACAAGCTTGTCATACGGGATTTCAGCGCCGCGCGCATCCGGCGTGAGACCATGCGCGCGGTCGCGAACCACGGCTCTGAAGGGTTCAGAGATGCTGGACCATATGGTGAAGGCCGCGCATGGGACGCGTTATGGGAAAGCGAGGAGGGGGATGACGAGGAAGAGGATGACGAGGAGGATGAAGGGCAGACGTCCACCAAGCTGCGCGGCGGTGACTACTGGCCCGATAAGCGGACACAGGGGTTTTTTAGGGCGAATGTCACGTCCGAGTTGCCGTTCCTCGAGACGCGCGTGGCCGCGCCTGGTCGGACAGGCGCCATGGTCCTGACGGACGGCAAGCGGCTGGTGGTATTCGTTCGCGCGGTAAGTTATCACCCTACCTTCCGAGCCTTTTATTGATGTTGTTTTTGGGCAGGGTCAGCCTCCGACGTTTGACATACACGTGCTTGACGACAGCGAGGAGTGACAGTTTTCCTCTTCCGCTGGACCGCGCGACTCTTCCCGTAATCAGCCTCGCATGTATGGCGATATGACGGTACCCGGTAGTTCTTATCAGTTGGCATAGGTCGGAGCAGCTTCAAAGAATATATGCATTTGCGCATATATATACACACGCACGTACATACGTAGAATACATACACCACGCACTACATGATAGAGGCCTGCTATCATAGACATAGACTGACGAGCGAGCGCTGTGCGTGCAACGTGAGAAAGAACACCCCCGCCTTCGGCCGCCGTGCTCTCGGAAAAAAAAAAGGGGGGGGTACTGACGGTTAGTTTTGTTGGCGAATTTTGTTGTTGGCGAGGAACAACCTCCGAGTCCGCCCGGAGGCTAGGGCTTGGCACTATGCTGGACCCCCGACCCGAGCCCGCGCATCGCCTCGCACACCAAAGCAGCATCCTCGAACTACGCTGCGCCTTGCCCATGCCCACGCTTCTCACGCCCAGAAGACACGAGCGCGCAGCCACGCAGTCATTCCGAGCGCAACGGGCATGCGCACCTTACACCTCCTGGGGGGTCAAAAATCTTGACCGTCCTCGGTCAATTCATAGCCGTCTACTGCATTGGTGGAAGTGGGGGTATCATCGGCGATGGCTGTAGGTCGTCGCGGTCTAAAATTCGAGCGAGTGACTGGGATGGGTGATCGTGAGCGCACTAAATAGGGGACAACTTGCCATCATCCATCCCAGTCACTCGTTCGAATTTTAGACCGCGACGACCTCGCTACAAGTCGGAACGTGGCGTAGCGTCATCATGACGGGCCGTTGCGGGTCCTCCATATGACGAGGCACCAGCGCGGCTTCTCGGAGTGCCTCACGATGGTGTCTTGTCTTTGCGTCAACCATGACCTCCCGTCTTTTCGATGCCTTCTTTGCGGGGTGCCTGTCTCTGTCAGGGTCCAACATTACTTCGGCTGTTTTGCCGATCAGTCCACAGGGTCCAAGTTCCACCCCGGCCGGGTTACATTCCCTTCGCGTCAAACCCGAACCCCGCGTCTGGGTTCAGTGGCGCGCCACCACCCGTGTTCAACATCACGAACGTGTACAATATGATGCTACAACCACAGCCTGAGGCGGCCGAGCAGAATGGCAACAAGTATTTGCTAATTCGTGAGGCTCTCGAGGTCGCCGCCGCCGTCATTTCGCGACTTTGGTACACACGCTACTTGTCCTTCCAGAATATAATTTCTTTCAGCTCTCGAACTACTCCCATAACTAGGGTGATAGCCCATCTATTATAAAGTAAGGGCGTTGTCGAGCGTGCGGTGTGAGGTGAGCATTTGCCAGGACGACTTGCGAGGTGGGAGATTTCAGCGGCCCTTCCACACCCTCGTATTGTCCTTCCTGGTGCGTCTCGACGTTTCGGAGTGCTTGCGTGCGTTCTACAATACAGAAATAGGTTGCTACTGTGTGTCCGCGTCACTCATCTTTTATGGCGGGGACGGTGGTCATCTATGGTACAGTAGTTCGCGAGATGGACTATCTCAGCCTTGTCATTTACAAGCAAAGGTTATTGAGGAAGTGCTCCCAGTCGATGGTTTGTTTCTTCCGCGCATCCACAGTTGGGAACTCCCCCAGCGCATTTATCTTTTCGAGTATTGGTCCGAATGCTCTTCACTCTGTTAGAAGAGCCTAGCTATAGGTTACACTTACGAGTACCTAGGCAGACAGACATGGGCCGCCATAGCAGACCTACTCTCACGAAATAGATCGAGACGTTGTCCCGACAGATTCAGCATCCGAGGAGTATCAACCGTCGTGACTAAGATCGGTCGCATCGTATCGTAAGGCTGCTGTCTGATTCAACCTATGCTTTATTGATGATTATCAGTAAAGGTCATCGTTAGGTATTATACAACTTTATGGCGAGCGTAATTGATACAGTGGGTAATGATCATGAGCATCGTTAAGTCCTCATACACTCGCGGTAAGCAAGCATGAAAAGTCGCAGCTCGTCGGCGAGGCAGCATTAACGGGGAAGGGAGCTGGGGTGGTACTCGAAGCAGCCGTGGAGCTGAAGGAAAACCCGGTGGCAGGAGTGGGTGTCACGGAAGGCGTGTTGAGGTCAATGATGCTCAGGCTCGATGTCGGGATAGCTGACGAGGTCTGTACGTTGTTGCCGAGAAAGGGGGGCAGGCCGGGTGTAGAGGAAGATGGCGCAGCAGAAGACGACGCCGGAGGGACAACAGCTGATCCGGGGTTAAAGGCAGGAGGGGGCGAGCACGCGGGACCCGTCTCAGTCACCGTAACGGTGGAGAGCAAGAGGACGGTCTTGACGCCGTCTGCGCCTATGGATGTGAAGGTAGACGAGCCATTCGACACTACGGGGTTTGGAGCGGTCGTGGAAGCAGGACTAGGGGAGGATGAAGCGACGGTGCCGCCGAAGCTGAATGAAGAGGTCGTAGGAGTGGCGGGGGAGAAAGAAGATGCAGGAGCGGCACTCGAGGGCACGATCCCTCCAAAGCTGAACGTGCTTGTAGAAGATGTAGAGCTGAACTGTCGCCTATTCAGCTTGATGATGGATGGGGCGGCTGCAGGTGCAATGAGATTGATGATGGAAGGGGAAGCTGCAGGTGCATTGAGATTGATGATGGAAGGATTAATGGATGCCTGTGGCGGTGCGGCATAGTTGCCGTAGGGGCTGGAACTGGTAGGTGGCGCCACGGAGGGATTATTCAGGAGGATGACACTTGGCGTCGCAGGGGGGTTATTCAGAAGAATGACACTTGGCAGCGGGGTAGCATTTACACTCGAAGAAATGATACCTATGTGTAATTCACGAGTTTGAACGAGAAGAGCATAAGCATGATGGCATACCTGTACACGAAACATTGGATTTCAGCTGTATAACGGAAGGAGTGGCTCCATCACTCATAGACGGCGCGGGTGCAGCAACTGCAGCAGCAACTAACAAGGAATGCAGGAATGCCTTGGAGAACATGGTGACCAGTTACGCGCAGAATCTAGTATTGGTGAAGATAGTGTGTCCGAGGCAGCGAGGAGTACAGAAAAAGTGAGCGCCGGGCCCTAGTAGCGTCTAGCTGGTGAAGAAGAAAAAAAGAAGTGCTCTGCATGCCGAGAGCTCAGGCTTTATTTAACGAGCGAAAAGACAATGGCCAGGATGGTCCAACCGCGGTAAGTATCGCAGGCCCTTTATTACCATTTAGAGGATGATTTGTTGTAATGTTGTTATGAGACCCGTCGAACAAATACTGTTTTTATAGGTCCCTAGGCCCTATGGCTAGGTCTTCTCGGAGAACTCTAAGAGGGACAGAGTCAACTTGATAGAGGACTGTGCCCCGGCCAATGCCGACGAGCTCCCTTTCACGTTTTGTTTTTGGTTGTTCAAAATTTTTGATGTTGCGCTCTTGGACACGGCCACTTCGAACCACCTTCACGTCTTTCTCACGTAGAATCATGTCTCAGTCCACCCCTGAATTCGTGAGTGTTTCCTTTGTGCCATCCTGCTTATCGGTCTTCTGGAAATGTCTTGCATCGTCCTTTTGCCAACTTTCCACATGGCGCCTATGAGACACTGCCTTAGCACAGCCGTGTCCCCTACATCTCTCCGGGTGTAAATACCCACACACTTTCATCGGCTCAACTGTGGAATACCCATTCTAACACGCATGCAATTGTAGAACAGAGTCCTCTATGCCCCCTTATCAGAGGCGGATCCCGAAGTTCAGAACATTATTGACAAGGAGACATGGCGACAGTACTCCGGTCTTGAGCTCATCGCCTCAGAGGTGCGGGCTTTGTCTTGGGTTACTTAAAACCTATGACTAAACCCGTCACATAGAACTTGACTTCTCGTGCAACGATGGAGGCGAATGGTTCCATCCTGACCAACAAGTACTCAGAGGGTCTTCCCAATGCCCGTTACTACGGTGGCAACGAATGGATCGATGAACTTGAGATCCTCTGTCGTAAGCGAGCACTCGAGGCATTCCACCTCGATCCTGCCAAGTGGGGTGTCAATGTTCAGCCTTACTCTGGGTCCACAGCCAAGTATGTCCACCCTTCTCCGCCTGCCTTTCAGTGAAATTTACTCGAGACTAGCTTTGCCGCGTTGACGGCATTGCTGCAGCCCCAGGACCGACTGATGGGTCTCGGCTTACCTGACGGCGGCCACCTCACGCACGGGTACTACGTAAATATATTTTCACGCCTTCCTATATTTAGTTCGCTAATTTCCGCGCAGACAGCCAAGAAGAAGATGACTGCGTCGTCGATCTACTTCCAGTCGTTCCCGTATGGACTGGACCCCGCAACGCAGCTCATTGATTACGATCGCCTCGCCTCGCAAGCGCGCATCTTCAAACCACGCCTCATCATTTGTGGGGCGTCAGCGTATCCCCGCGATTGGGATTATGCTACGCTCCGCAAGGTCGCCGACGAACACGGGGCGCACCTTATGGCAGATATCGCTCACACTTCCGGTCTCGTGGCCGCTCAAGAGCTCGCCAACCCCTTCGAGTATTGTGACGTCGTTACGACGACAACGTAGGTGCCTGCTGTTTCTTCGGAACTGCGAGATTTCTAAGTAAAGCTCTCGTAGACACAAAACGCTTCGTGGTCCGCGTGCCGGCCTCATCTTCTTCCGCAAGGACGGCGAGGCTCACCAAGACCTCGAGAAGCGCGTGAACGATGCCGTATTCCCTGCATGCCAGGGTGGCCCACACAACAACACCATCGCGGGTATCGCGACGACCCTGCTGCAGGCGACGCAGCCGTCCTGGAAGGCATACGCACAACAGGTAATCAAGAACGCGCGGGCACTTGCGGACGAGCTCGTCAAGCACGGGTACAAGCTCCAGACGGGCGGCACGGATAGCCATCTCGTGCTCTGGGATCTTCGCCCGCTCAAGTTGACCGGGTCTAAGGTCGAGAAGATTGGCGACCTCCTCGGCATCACTATCAACAGTGCGTACCATGTATTCTCAGGTGTAAAGCCGCTAAGCGTAGTTACTCTCTGACAGAGAATGCCGTGTCGGGCGATGCGTCCGCGCAGGTACCCGGCGGCATCCGGATCGGCACGGCCGCGCTGACCTCACGTGACATGCGCGAGGATGATCTGCGGACGGTGGCGAACTTCCTCCACCGCGCCGTGCAACTTGCGTTGCTGGCACAGAAGGAGTCTGGCAGCAAGCTCTTGAAGGACTTTGTGCGCGCCGCAACTGTGCCCCAAGAGGGCAAGGTCGCCCCTCAGCAGGTCGCGGAGCTCCGCCGTGAGGTGCGCGCGTTCGCGAGGAGGTGGCCTGTGCCCGGGATTACGGGTCCGATCACGCGGCCGGCAGGGATCGAGGAAGACGATTAGGCGGTGCGGAAATAGAGTGAAGCGAGAAGATTCAACGTCGAGCGCAGGGAGTGGGAGGCGCCTGTGATCGGGCTCTTTCTCTGGAGCGTAAAAACGGACTTCAACATTGTCCGCAGCGCGTTGTAATTAATTAAGCACGTCTAATATCACACCAGTTACACGAGATCAATTGAATTTTCATGCACATCGTTTGTGTGAGTTATTGTTCTTGTTATTACACAGGACAGGACAAACGACATTGCAAATCTTACAATATGACAACAATGATTGAACGACCATGATTACGAATCATGACGGCAGGAGAGTAGATATGCAACGTGTAGTATGAAGTTTACAAGGGCTGTGCGTTGATTAAAGATGACATGCATGTGATGTGGCAAATGGGCGGAGATGGACGGGGGTAAACAGGGTGAATGAGACGCGATACCAGAGGACTAGAGCAGGTGACCATGAGGGGAAATAAGGAATGAAAGACAAGGCTCATTCCAGAAAACTTAAACAAAGAGGGATCGGGCTCGAATCAGCGGCGGGACAATCGACACGCCGCCGGCCCTTTTTATCCTCCTCCTAAATAAAGCAGCGGTTACAGTAGAAGTAGAAGTACAGTAGAACAAGCAAACAAGGGGAAAAAAGAGAGAGGGAGCGGTGGAAGGAGGGTTCGGAGAGTTCTAGAGCCCTCGACAAGGGCATGTGCGCGTCATCGTGTATTGCGTGTGAATGTTACTCGTGCGATTGTGGGTTGCGGATGCCGTAGATCTGCAGCTAAAAAGAGGGTAGGTCCGCGGTGCGTGGGCCCGTGGGGGCATCGTAGCCTGGTGCCTGAACGCGTGGCCGAGAGTAACCCTCAGGCAGACCAACGCACTGGGCTCTTCCGTTCCGATAGGGGGGGTATAGTACAGTGGTACCGTGCTACAGCACTAGGGCAAGTACTGCTGGAGCTGATGTTCCTCGATGAGCTGCCGCTGCACGAACTGCGCGCCGCCGGACGGGCCGTTGCTCAGTTCGAGCCCGACCTTGTGCACGAGCACAGGGCCGAGCGGCTCGAGCGCCGCGCGCCACGCCGCGACGCGCCGCCGGCTCTCGAAGATGTTCAGCACGCGCTCGCCCGCTTCGCCCTCGGGCCCAAAGACGAACACCTTGTCGCGCGACCAGGGCGCCTGGCCATACGCGAACGTGATCCAGCGCGCCTGCAGCGCGTCCCGCACGGCCGTGTACTGGTACTGGTCTACCGAGGACGGCCCCAGCTCACCGTCCGAGCTCGCGTCGTCGAACGCCGAGTTGTCGAACGGCACGTCGTCGTCATCGTCGTCG
>QLOS01001990.1:0-10089 GCA_003313725.1 Russula sp. MG48 | reverse complement strand
GTGGACGGGCTCTCCGCCACCGGCCTCTAGGCCATCAACGATGTGGTGGTGGCGGCGGAGCCAGTCGTCGAGGTCTGTATGAGTTGGGTTCGTCAGCAGGCAGACGAGACAACAGAGCAGGATTCAATGCATACCATCGTGGTCGGGATGATCTGTGTGATGGTGGTGGGGAGGTTCTGTGTGATGGTGGTGGGGAGGTTCTGTGGGATGGTGGGGAGGTTCTATGGGACGGTGGGGAGGATTTGTAGGGCGGTGGCTCATTGTAGCTACTTGAGTTCTCTGAGGGTGTGGATGTACGATGGCAATCACTGAGCATTCACCCCAGTATTTATGTATTTCAGCCTGCGCTTGACGATGGATTAGGAAGGAAGGAAGGGTCCGGCGCCAAATACCAGTGTCAAGTCAGCTGAGCTCCATGGCTAGGCTTACGGGGTATGCATATGTCATGGAGGGCGTTACTGTAGGTACCTGGGCGGTCTGCCGAAATACGTTCAGTGCTCGGAACTGATGTTATTCCGATCTTGGGTCGAGTGCGCCACTACGATGCATAGAACTCGAACCTACCCGTTGAGGGTCTTCAACTAACAAAAGCCAAACCTACCCCACTACCAAGGAAGCAGAAACCTGATGCTCTCGTTCTGAGGTCAGAAACCCGATTACTATGCGTGTTTATGGCTGAGCCAGGTCCTGAATTACGAGTTTAAAAGCTAACGCTAACAAGGTGCTTGAGTGGTGTGTTCATGAGGTCATTCCTGACCCAGACTGTTCCGGGTCTATTCCGCACCCAAAACAGCGGTTCCGAGTCGTTCTACTCTTCTCCAAGTGGAATGCTTTTCAATACCACGACAGCGCTACGGCCAATTAAGTGCACGCCGATGCACTTCTGGGAGGTTTCCATTGAGCTGGGCTCTCAGGCGGGCGGAGTACGCACCCTTCAATCCTAACACACTGGCGTCCGAAGAGCGGACTGGTTCTTGCACCAACTTGCGATTCGGAGAGCCCCCTCCCGGGCTACACAACCCCGGAATCCCCGTTATTCAGGTCCTGCCATGAATTCACATCAGCTGGGAGTGTATATGCCTACCTGATCCTTTGCCTACTTGGCTATCCTGCCGAAAATACCTCATTCTGGTCACTTTCTTCGCAGGAAACGGCAGGTGTATCCATTTCTGTACGTCCGTGTGTCCCGAAGGTGGGCGTTCAGAGTGTCATACGACTGCTCGTGTTGGACCTTTGTTTTACTCCAGAGAGGTTAACCACTCCCGCTTCCACTCGCCGGTTCGGCTATGACTCTCATGCGACGCGTCTGGGACGTCTCCGAAGACCTGGTTCTTCACCTGGAGAGGTTTAGCGACAATACTAACTCGTCTGTCCGCCTGGACCCGATCTCTTCCCGGTTGACCCATTGGTTTCTCCCTCGTATTACTCAGAAAGCGCTCGCCAGCTTTATCGGTCAGGTTTGTGTCCTGATATCACACACCATCTCGTCACGGCATGTGTATGGATGTTAAGTCAGGTGGGGGACAAGGTGAGTTGCTGGAAAACATCAGGCCAAAAGAAACGAGGGACTTGGACTTCTCGTAGCACGATCCCGCCCGAAGGGATCCCAGTGCCCTAAAAGAGGTAGGCAATAAGTAGTCACTTTGATCGCCAAGTCGAATCGGTTGACTAACGCGGCTCGGGGTTCAGGGCCTATGGCGCCGTACAGTAACATGAGTAATTGAGTGCAAGAGAAGCTGCCATGTACTTGTACGAGAAAAACCCCGCTCTGACAGCCACGGGCAGTTAACACATCACCGGCGAGTTGTGAACCGGCCCCTCGACGTAGCTACAAAGCTATGAGTGAGACTGAGCCAGGCTGGTCCAGTCGACAACACGACTACCAGCATCGATTTACCTTCTCTGCGCCATTGAAAATTTGCGATAGACTCATACAGTTGACTATCTCATAGCGCATGGCCTCGTAGTGCATAAATGTCACGTGTATAGCCTTTTATGGAACGAGCGTCAGTTGGTACGCAGAGAAAAATCTCGTACTACATAATTTTCACTTATGCGGTATGAGATAGTCAACTGTACCTCCAACGCAGACTGACATAACCATAACTTGAATAAATTTAGTGTTGCCGCGGTCCGCAGCGGTCCGGTAACCATGAGTCTTTTGGCTTTTAATCATGATCAGCCTCCCACATAGGAGGACTGTGTAGCACGCAAACTGCCAGATTCCGGCCTCGGCGATGTGGGGGTCACGGTCATTGCCAATCTGACGACTCGAACCGTGGCATCACTGAACGCAGTTACAGTGGCTGCGGGTTCTGTCGCCAACTGCCAGACACATGGAGTAAAGGTGGCAGCTACGCTGCGCGATGGAACAGTCCAATCCAACATAGAGATTCCCATCACGTACTGAAACTTCATATTGGCCGTGCTCAGCCCACGGAACTGCGTCGGAATCTCCGTTTTGTGAAATTGCAGGTGGGTGGAAGACGCAGTCTGCACTGGTCGGAAGGCCAATGGAGTTATCTACTGTACTTCCATCCAAGCTCAAATTCTAGGTACAGAGGCGTCAGTAAGGGTCGATTTCAAGAGAGAAGCGAGATCTGACACACACGTGCACGATCTCCAGTACTAGTGGGGTGATCACTGACAGCTCCGGTGTACTAGTAGAATCGCGAATACAATATAGCGTCACGTCTGGCCCTGATATAGAAGATGAAACAGGTGGGACTCAGAGGCAAACACTCACGTGCGAGACTCCATCAGTTACTAGCGCATGTCGCGTTTTCAGAAACTCACTTCAACTTCTTCGATGGGGCGCTGCCGCCGCGGCGCCCTAGGTCGGGGTGTGCCTGGCCCGGTGTTCACAAGTGGCGACTGGTCGGGTACCCTCACGGAGATCGTAAGTGGGGCAATTGAAATCGCCGTGAAGTAAAAGGCCATCTCGGTCAGTTTTGTTATTCCAGCTATTGCTATTTTCAGATCGCTAGGCCGCTTTTGCGATCGCAATCAGGCCGCCCGCATGATCATTTGCGAGTTTACCAGTGGAGCGCGTGACGGGAATGATCCGCCGCAGCTTCAAGTTGGCGATAAGAACACAACCCGGCACCGCATCAGCGTTTGGTTCTACTCCGTCGATGTGCTCTATCTTCGTTTAGTGCTCATATCATGTTGGAAGTACGGCGCGACAATATTTGATAGTAGGGTTTGTCCCGATGGTGGTGGTGACTTGGAAAGTTCAACGATGTTTTGGACTGCGAGGGCGTTCAAGCTCCTCAGCTCTCGTTGATTGTCACTCGTCGTGAGTTGTTGTGTCTTACGGGTTCGCCTTCAACGAGGTAGTCCTCATCGGCGTCATCCAAGTCTCGGCGGCAAGCTGGACTCGGATGCCTATTCTCCACCTGATGTGTCGAATTATCAAAGAATCGGATGAAGACGTCGTGCCGCCCTACTTGAGTTTTATGGAGCTTTTGCTTCGTATGTAAGTAGATTCTGGGTCACCGGGGGGGAGGTCTCCTCCGACTTCCGAGTCTTGCATCTGAACAGAGAACTTCATGTTTCATTTGCGAGTCAGTCTTTGTGTCGAGTTTACAACGGCTTCTTAAATCTCGTACCTCAGGCTGGTGGTCACGGCACGGTAGCATGTTCGCTACGGTTTTCGCGCGTCGCTCCTTTGTATCGTAGCTGCACCTACTATGTGGGTTGTAGCTAGGTCAAGGTCACCTAACAACACTAACATCAGTACTTCTATACCTGACGAAAGCGGGCTTCTCAGGCTGTTAGAATGAGCGATCACGGCCAAGCTCGCGCAGTGGCGCGGTCGTTACGGTGGAGCCTCAATACAGTTACAAAAATTTTCTTATTACTTCTTCAAGTTTTATCGGATCCCCTCGACGGAATAAAATAACGAATAACCACGCCTGGTGACGTGTGCGTTCGCCACAGAATCAAGGCCCTCTTTTAGCCCTCACTACTTGCCTCGCGCAAATCTAACAGTTTCAACATATGGCGTAACATCGCTGGCTGTCTGAACCATACTGGTATATTTAATCCTAATAATATATTCACGGATGCCCGCCCTGGTGCGTGCTGAACGAGATTACAAAAAGTCGGGTGGATGAAAAACTAAGTTAAGATACACCCCGTCTGAATACGTCGTACATGTTTAATAGTCTATGCAGAGCATGGCACGGGCATACAGCCCGTGGGTCACAATTCAGAGAAACTACACCCAAGATTAGCATGTAATTATATACAGACGGCATTTGTCAAACCTACCGGTCGGGGAAGATAACCGGGGCGAGCAGACTCCATACATAAAGAAGCATGCAGACCCACGAACTGACGATACGGATCCACATCGCCGTTTCGGAGCGGCCAATGTAGATATCATCACCTTCGGTCGAAGGCGATGACGGGCCAGCACGGATAACGTTCCTGTGTACGACGTATACATGTTAGTGGACTGACAGAAAGGAGTGGGAATACTCATACCAGTCAGTGAGTAGCATCGCCACGTACATGGCGCCAAGAACAAAGATGATATGGAACCAGGAGTACTGCAAGGGTATCAACGTGAGGCAGAACGATGCCGAAGTGGGCGGGGCGCACATTATAGCGGGTGCCAGAACGCTCGTCATCATGCGAATCACTAAAACCGTCCTCGTCCTCGTCGTCATCATCCTCATTAAGCGCAGATGCCGGAATCGCCCTGAGAACACGGTTCTAAACCGACCCTATAGAGAAGTACTGTATACTTACCCAGCTTCAACAGCGGCGAGGAGCGCCTGGTATCGCGGCGTCTCTGTGCGGCCCGGCTGGCTGCTCACAATCCTGACCTCATGGCCGTCATGGTCGTCGGACAAGTGGATCTCGCCGTGGCGCTTCTTGCCTACCAGCGCACGGCTCTGCGTGGCAGCGCGTGTAGTGGAATACGCAATGGCAATGAATGTGAGCGCAGCACCAAGGACGAGAACAGAGGTACGTGTGCCGCTAGCCGCGCCCGATCGGAAGGGGTTGCACATCTCGTGAGTGTGATTACCAACGGCGGACATGACGAGGTACGTGCAGTAGACAGCGACCATTCCACTCTGGGCGAGTCCCGAGCGTGGGTTGTGGTCTTGCACAACAGGAAGGATACAGATGATGGTTATGATAATGGTGAGCGCAAGATTGAACGAGATGAAAAAGCGGTTGAGCGTGCAGCCAGATCCTGCGAAGTACGCGTACAGCACGCCGGTCATGGCAATGGTTGCCGCATACATGCTCGCGGTAGAACCGATGAGGATCCATTGCCAGAGGTTGGAATTGTTGGAATTCTCCCAATTCTCGAGACAAGTCTCCGACCAGGAGTGGGCGAAGTCCACCAGGAGAACCAGGCCAAGGAGGATAAAGATAGTCGCGCCGATGAGAGAGACGTAGTTCCCCCAGAATACAAAGAAGCCATTTGGTATGAAGAAGGATATGAGGACAAATACAAGCCAAAGTAGAACCTTCGGCCCCCACCAACTATGCTGATGTGAATAGATGTTCCTATCAGACAAGCGCAACACTCACCCATTCTGAAGGGCTGCTCGCTTGTCACGAGTGTCACGGACGCCGATGAGTGAAATGCTGAGAATGATATGGAATAATGCAAGAGCGAAGCAGACACGGTGAACCTATTCGCGATGAAGCTAATGCAGACGCCCCAGGAGAGATGGCACGTACTGCAAGGACACCGTAGCATTTTCCATCCTCACAATCCATCTTGATGTAATCATAGCTCCATTTTTCGATAAGCTTGATCATAAAACGAGTCTTTACAAGCCACGCAAGCATGGAGTTCAGTGCGAATATCATCTGACATTGGATATGAGAACAGTCAGATCAGGACACCGTGGCAGGAGCGTACAGCAAAGCCTATGCGAGTCGCAATGGAAGAATTGCAGTTGCAAGACTTGCAGAACATCGATGCTATAGGTTTAAGAAAGCCAGAGGTCAGAAACTGGCAATAACTGAGGTGCGTATGCACAGACCTGCGGTGGAAGTACAGAAAAACGCGAGGCCGGCCAGACAAGACGATCCGACCGTGCCCAGGACGCCAGTTAGCGGGAGAGAGAGTAAGAGGCCCATCGATGATTAGGCCGTTAAAAGATTGGTTCAAGTGTCAGTGTGTCGGTGAGATGCGAGTGTGCGAAGCGTTGTTTCGAGCTGCGGCGCGGCGACACTACGTTGGGGATATTTTCTCACGCCTCCCAAGAATGTTGTCCAATGATCCACCGCCCCAGGGTATTTATGTTCCCGCTGTTCTCTTCTTCAAAGAGAATGAAGAACTAGACGAAGAGGCGATCAAGTCGCACGTACTTCGCCTTGCTCAGGTGCCAATATTGAATTTATTTTCTACTGTTGCCCCCAGCCTCTGACAGCTCCCTGAACGCTATCTGTACAATACAGGGATCCGTCACCGGGATCCTCGTTCAGGGATCGAACGGAGAGGCGCAGCACCTTTCGCATGATGAGCGTAAACGTGCAATACGTCTGACGCGAGATACCCTCGATGCACATGGATACCAACACGTCCTCGTCCTCGCGGGGACGGGCGCGCAATCTACGCGCGAGACCAAGCAACTCAACATCGATGCGAAAGAGGCGGGTGCAGCCTACGCTCTCGTCTTGACACCGTCGACTTGGAGACCCAAAATGACCAAAGAGCTCATCCTGCGTTTCCATCGCGAGGTGCGATTCTCATTCTAATCGCGAGGTTCGTTGCATCGGCGCGGCTAGTGCTCACCTCATCGCGGCGCTGCCACGCTGTAACTTAACCTGACCTACCATCGTTCAGGTGGCCGATGCGTCGCCGATCCCGACGATGGTGTACAACTTCCCGACCGTGACCGCGGGGCTCGACCTCGACTCGGACACGATCGCCACTCTCGGCGCACATCCCAACATCGTCGGCACGAAACTCTCCTGCGGGCATCTCGGGAAGCTCACGCGCCTCGTTACCTCGCTCCCCTCGAACTCGTTCGCCACCTTCAACGGACGCTCAGACTGCTTCCTCCCCACCCTCGCGGTGTGCGGCGCAGGTGGCATAATGGCCCTTGTGAATGTAGCCCCACGAGCGCATCTTGCCCTATGGGATGCATGGCACGACGGCCGCACAGACGAAGCTCGAAATATTCAGCGCTTGCTCGCACACGGCGATGCAATCGTCAGCAAGTATGGAGGTATCGGGTTTATCAAGGCGCTTATCGCGCACGAGTTTGGTTATGGCGGACCGACCGTGCGTGGTCCCCTAGAGACAGCCTCAGTAGACAGGCTCTCGATCACAGATGCGGCCCTACTCAGGGAGTTGATTGCTTTCGAAAGGTCAATAGTCATTGTGGTCTAGGGTCGGACATACCAGGGGGTTACCACTGGAAAGGAATATTCAACTGTTGAGAATGTGATCTGATCACCCTTGTATTCTTTTGATATTTCAATATCAATGCGATTTTCAAAAAAGAGCGCATTGGCCTTACGCGCAACCATGGATACCAGAATGCTGCCTGGGCCCAGACGCCTCGGCAGCCGCCCTTTCTGCGAGCGCAGTTGCCGGGGTCGAAGTCAACGCCGTTGGCTAGTCTTTCCACCTTGTGCAGAGTTCCAGGGACTGTCGTCTCATCAACCTCTGGAAGGGCCTACTACGACTTAGCTCAGGCTGACGAGGAGCGCAAATTGGTTACCCACTGGCACGGGAAGTTCCAGCATTCGGCGGTCTATAGGCGCCCCCGGGAAGCGTGGTAAAGTAAGCTCGGCGAGACGCGACAGAAGGGTAGAAGGTTACGCATAGGTGCGTTGATCCCGCAGTACAGGTGTGGATTAGCTCAACGAGCCTGAAAGCGATGTGGCTATGGGTAGAGACTCCCTGCGACGTCGACTGCCTGCGGCGCCACAATTCCGCAACCACCCACTCGTTGGAGACGAGAAAGATGAATTACAGTGTGTACCTATTCCACGGTAGCAACGCTGACAGCTGCGTTCTAGATGGTCCCCTTCTGTGTGCTAGCAGATGTCATGAACGAGAAGTCTATGTAGACGTACGGTGTCCCGTCAAGAACAAACGCATCTAAGGAACAACCGTGAAGAAAGTGGCGCGAACTCTCTGCAAAGTTGAAAGGGAAGTAAGCGTGCAAGATGACGCGCATTCAATTCTTACCACGAATCCCTGGCTTCGCGAAGACAGTACACCGAAGCAAGAAGTACCACGTAGTCAAGAGATAGCAAGATGCTGTCTAAACCGACACAGCTGGACGGACGAGGGAATGACCACAAGCCCTTTGCAGCGTTGTTCGAGTCAGCGTGTGAGTCGTATCAGTTCCAGGTGAGGGTGGGGAGACCTCGTGAGCACCTCCATTTGTCACCCTGCTGCACACCACGGTACGCATGCATGTGAGTGAAGTTCTGGTAGCTACAGTAAGTATACGAATGTGTGACAATTCGCATCGTAGAGGGACTTCTGGTCCAATGCACTGGGTGAACGAGCTCAGGCTATTTTAGTGTTGAGAAGAGCGCCCGCGTGATACGAGTGCCAGTGCTGTTGTTGCTCTCGCTGGTTCAAGTTGATGCGCTATTTGATTGCTAGAAGAAGCACTGAGCCTCAACGGATAAGAGGGATCAATAATCTCGTCTCGGTCTTCTTATCGTCTGCAAGCAAAGTCAGTTGATTAGATCATAAGAACCTAGGCGGCCCGGGCCAACATATACAGCAGGTCATTCAAGTTCACATCTCAGGCTGTTGCCGCAACCGGCAGCTTGAACTTGAAAGCCAAAACGGAATAACGTTCAGTTGGCCCGGAGGCCTGTGACTTCAAGTTGTTACAGTATGATCCAGCACACTCACGAGAGGCCTTCATGTCAGTGCTGACATTAGTCTCGTCACACAGTACTAGTTCACAGGACGTTCCAGCAGGCTATCGTTTGGCGTCTGACTCTTTAACCTGACGCTGGTGCCCCAAAGTTTTACCACACTATACGTGCGCTCTGTTTCTCAGAGAACGATGTAAAATACCAGAGAGCACGGGCAGTGGTGAGGTTGGAAGACCAAGCTCTAAATGACACTCGGAACCTACTCACCGCACTGTAGCAGCGACTGTGTAACGTTGGCATGTCATCTAAAAATGTCAATTCGGCAACACATTACAAGTAGCTAACTATATATATGCTCTGCGTTGTCAAAACATAAAATTGCCAAGAGCGTACTCTTGCGATCTAACCAATGCCGTGCGTGGTGAACAAATCTAATCTTTGAAACTAAGATGATGGTTCCGGGACCAAGAATCCGACCAAGCAGGCGTCTAACATGAATTCTACATTCACCCACGCATGCGTAAGTGCTGTCTGCGGTCAGCACCAAATATCTGATGTGGCATATGATACACACCGAAAAGCTTCGTTCCGTCGCGACCTGCAACACGCATGAGCTCCTTCTCTCCACCGGGATGGAAGGCCAAGTACGGCGTGATATTGTAGACCTTGCCGTTGAACGCAGACCAGGCATCATCATGCTTGTTGTGCATGCGTAGCACTGACGGGGGTATGCGTGCCAAGGACGTCATCCCTCCCTATGGAGATGAGTTGCGCTGAGATCAGCAATGCGAATTACAGACAATAGGACATAGAAGACAAACCCGCAAGTCCGCGCCAGAACTCTTCAGTGCTGCCCAGTCTAACGGGCTATGCCCAGGAGCGAGGACTACCTTTTCACGCCTTTTGGACCTGGATGATTGCGTCGGCGGTTTCGTTGTAGTGGGAGGGGGCATCAAAGAAGATGTAGAGGAGGGCGCAGGTGGACCAGGTATTCGAGGAGTGGGAAGTGGAGGCGGTGGCATGAGAGTAGAGTATGAAGTTGGCTTCGATGAAGAGGAAGCCGGGACAGATGAGATCCGCTGAGCACTGTCGATGGCAGGGAAAGCAGGGGGAGAGTCGTCATCTGCACCCTGAATGACTATGGGGTTTGTGGGAGTAGTTGGTGACTCCTCTTCTGTGACGGTGGGATTGCTCTGTTGTAAGGAGAGTGTGGGTAACCACGAGCGTAAATACGAAGCCATGGCGAGGTAAGGGTATGTGGGT
>QLOS01001988.1:0-13008 GCA_003313725.1 Russula sp. MG48 | reverse complement strand
TCATCCTGCAACCTTGAGTCCCATTATGATAGATCTTTTCGACTAATAACCTTGTGTATTTATTTGGGACGTTGCGAAGCCACACAGATACTAGCAAGCAGTGTTACCTCGAAAAAAACAACTGTAAACAATTCCAGGACATGCCGTCATATGCCATGAGGTCATCATGAGGTCATGAGGCCACAAATACTGTTCTGTTCTCCTTTCTGTAATCCTGCCATTACGAATGGCTTCCACTGGCACACGAACGAAACATGGCTTACACTGCACGGTACAAGTTGCCGGCATTGCTGCGTTTTCTGTGATGCTCCCCGCACAAATATTCGTAGACTTATACAGTATGTATATACTGGGCCATCGCCGTGTATTTCATACGCTCAAGTGACTTCTGCAGGGTAACTTGGATCCGCGTTCGCACCTGCACAACCAGCTGGCTAGGCTATGGAGTGAGGACGAAGGTGAGGTCAGTGATGGAGTGCCCGGAACCGAGGGTCCTTGTTGCATGCCAGTGCCCAGTATAGCATCCTGAACACGGGGAGTGAAGGTAGGTAGAAGAAGTTGTGCTGCTGCCACCCAGGGCGTTCTGCGCATGGGTGCAAGAGGCGGGTGGAAAATCATGACGTATCCTACCTTTCTTTCACGCGTGCAGAGGGAATGACTCGCTCGCGATCGAGAGCACAGGCCACCAGTTTCTCAGGCTGTGAACAATAGATGAATCAGTTGCTTTGTTTCTTTTTCATGCCTCCTTTGTCTTGCTCGGCAGAATCACGCGTTGTCGACGCATCGTTTGTGTACTCCCCTGAGTTAGTACACACAGCCCATACTTCCTCGAACCTAGAAAAGATATACCGTTCTAAGGTGTTGACTCGGACGGACAGACCAACGGCTGAGCGCTCAGCGCTCATGATCAGCGCCCAGCGGTCAAACTACTTTACTTCTCGGTTGCTGAGGTACTTGATCCGGATGGGATTCTTTACAGTGATTACGCTTTTGAGTAAGGATGTGTCTGCCGGCAGAAGCTCAGAAGCTTCATCAGTTCGGGTCGCCCGGAACCGGGACAATTGTCGGTCACGAGACCTGCCACAATGGTCATTATTTTGGCATAATTGGCGCGTAGCGTGTCGGCGTGCATATAACCGAGCCAGTTTGAGTTGAGCGGCATCTTTTATCATCTTCCGCGCAATCCGCAGGCCCCGCATAAATTTTGTCAGAGGTCTAAATGACAACTCACATCGCTCCAGGAGAGCTCTCCTCGTTGAACGAGGCGGGTCTTCAGGGTGTGGCCTCAAATAGTAGCAATGGCCATGCCAGTTCAGAAAACGGTGATGGTGCGTGCGATCCCAAATACGTCTACCTGCCACGTCGACTACGTGCACGGCGAACGATGTTCCTTACTCTTTTTATTTTATTTTATTAGTCTACACCATATCCTCACCCCCCGAGAAGCGTTCGACCAAGCGAGCCCGGACAGCCCCAAGTAAGAACCGGGGAAATGTAAGGACTGGCCTTTCCAAGAGGGTCCGTGGACGTTTGAGTGAACTTCCGACGATGCCTTTGGATATTTTATACGAGGTACGTGATGGATCCTAGCTTGCGAAGTCAGCTAAGCCTGGGACGGTGTCGCTGCCAAGATTTTTGGACACCTTCTGCCCTCAGACTTGCTCTCACTTAGTCGCGTCAACAAAGACTTCCGTCACCTTCTCGTGTCTCGCCAGAACTCTCTATCCCTGTGGAAAACGTCCTATAAGCTGATCCCTGATGTTCCAACATGCCCAGAAGATATGTCCGAGCCAGCCTGGGCCCATCTGCTCTTTGGGGGCGCTTATTGCTATGTATGTTATTAATTACAGGTTGAACCCTCATCTAATCCAAAGCGCGTGTTCCAGAGTTGTGGCGCGAAACCTGTGACCAAAATCTTATTTTCATTGCGCCGTCGTGCCTGCAAGTCTTGCATGAGAATGCAGTAAGCCACCAGCGTCTTGCTGCTCCCCGCGATTTGCCCACGCAGCTTCTCCAGTTTATTGTGCGCTAGCCTTCTGCCAAAAGATATCAAAGAAATGTTTCGCTCAGTTACTGGTTAGCAAAAACACCTGGGTTGGCTGTGTGAACTGACCGTATTTCCAGTGCAATCCGCAAGTGCCATTCATCCGTCAAGGCCGTGGTGTACCGAACACGTGTGGGACGAGGATGTCAAGGCATTTCAGGCAGAATTCAATGCGCTCGCGCCCCGGATCCTCGATCCAGATGGCTCTCCGGATGAGATGGAGGCCCTTTTCTCTGAGTTTTTGGAGAGAAAGAAAAGACAAGCTGCAGACATCCGAGAGGTAAACTTACCAGTTGCTGGTGATGTGAGGACTCATGTTTGCCCGCTTTAGCATGCCCGCATCTGTGTTGAATGGGAAAAGGAGCGCAACGCAGATCGCAGCGCTGTTTTATCTGACGTCAAGGCCAAACGCTTCGAAGAGTAGGTCGATATGCTGAAATCTGCTTTTTCCTGAGACGTCATCTCACGTGGTTTCCTGGCAGCATCAAGGGTCGATTCGCCAAGCTTGGGTATGTGGAGGAGGACGTGAAGCAGCTACGTTGGCATCGTGAAGTGAGCGTCAGCAAGCCCATGTCTGACCGAGGTGTGCCCTACAGCATTCCGAAAGTTTCTCGTCTGATACCTGACTCATCTAAGTGTGGCAACGTATCGAACCGCTTCTCATCCCTGGGATCAATAGGGCCAGAGACCTGCGTTTGCGACATGCAGGAGACGAACGTTACATCGAGCGCAGGAGTCTCGTCGTAGATCAATTTGCGGATTTTATGGCGACACTACCGCCACTCCACCGGGCTCTGCTACCTCCGTTCATGGACTTTTTGTGCAGAAACCGGGCTCTGGCACACGCCATAGCACTTGATAGCGACCCTGACAATTTGACTCTTAACGAGCAGACTCGCGAGGCGATAAGCAGGCTCACACCGGAATTGGAGACGTGGAAACTAGAACGTGCGGCTCTTCTGCGGTCTCTTCTTCCCCAGGACAACGCCCTTGAAGGCGTGACGGATGAAGAAGCCCTTACCTTCGCTACGTCAGTGTATGAATGTATCTGTTGTCATTACAGAACGTCTGGGCTTCACACACTCGCACACCGTTGCTACAACCCGCAAAAATCTCGCAGTCTATGTCTGCGATTCAGTGAGGAAGGCAGAAAGACGGTGGAGAAGCTTCTTAAATTGATGGGACTGGGAAAGGAGACCACGGAGCTGGAACTGGACAGAAGGAAGGACAGATTCGTATGTATGGGGTGTCCTCTGGTTACCTTCGAGAGTCTGGCACACCCACAAAGACGCTACGTGAGGGACTGGCGTTCCTGCGTGCGTCTATTCCTTGTAGTTTGCGTTGTGTTCTGCTGATGCATCGCGTCTGACAGGTTGTTCATGCGACTGTCAGGGAACACAAAGATTGCACATGGCTCTTAGTCGGAGCAACGGAGACGGCAGGGCTGTACTGGGACGGGGACCCTGTTTTTGGCGCTTATTCCTGCCTGCGCTGTCCGCCGCGCGTTGACAGACGCTGTGGCTTCGTTGAATGGCAAGGGCTCGATGCAGTTAAAGAGCATATCAAGAAGGAGTAAGCTTTCTGCCGTGACAGTAACTCATGTTCTTTCAATGACACCGCGGACAGGCATCATGAAAATGAAGCATTAGAGGGCGAGGATTTCTTCTTCGATTACGCGTCGAGGCGGTCGGGCATGACGTCGATGCTGGACATGCCGCCTGACGACAATGGCGAAGGTGGTCGCTGCTAGTACCAGCGTGGAAGGACTTTCGAATGACTCGGTGTTCCAGCTCTCTATGCCACATCACGGACTGGACTATACTCTAATTATCGCATTTTACGGATTAATAACCCGCGCCTCTCCTTAATCTTAGCATTGATTCTTCACTTGCAGTATTAATATTGTTCGATTAAAGTCAATACAACATCGTATATGAACGAGGAAGGATGCTGATGAGACTTAAATGAATGCCGGGTCGGGTTGTTTCGGAACACTTTCCAATTTGGGCCAGTCGGACTCCAGGCTCGGGCTACGTCACACTGTTTCTATGCGATCTGCTTGGTAGATGGCCATTTCATCGGATGATGCCTCTATTCTCCTCTCTTCTGCCCTGACCACCTCGAAAGGCTTCCACACTACTTCAATCACGCGTCTCGCCCTCCGCGGTTCGCGCCTGCGTTCTTGCACGCCCCACCTCTACTTCACGCTCTCCGCCCAACTCTTCGTAGACCCGTACGAACTCGACCATCGCCGCGCATCTTACACGTTCCAGCGCTTCGGAGGGGGTGACTTGGAGGCCCCCGTGTTCGCACCTGGTGCTGCCGGTGCCGGTGGGCCGTCCGGATTGTTGCTGGACCTGGCCGTCCCGGAGGGTGGCGATGACGAGAGCGTGCTCAGCATCGAAGTGCCCTTGCACGCGCGATACGGCGTCCCGAAAACGGGGGGCGAACCGATAGACGAAGTCCTTCTGCCGCCGCCCGAGGCATTCTGGGCGTGCGCACGGGAGGGAGCGGTTGGCAGTGGTGGAGGTGCGTCTTATGTTTCCCCCATGCCCTCCGGCACGAACGGCAACTTGAAATCTCATTTGTTTTTCTCGTAAATGACGACTATACATATGTATGTAATGTACAGCAGGACGCGCGCAAGTACCCGACGCGTTGCGCGAAGTCGTCGAGCTCGCGCCCGCACTCGAGGACGCATCGGCGCTTGTCCTGATCCCACGTGCGGAGCCCGTGCGCGCGCAGACACTCCGCGTACCTGTGGGCGACGGGGGAGACGTGGCGCTGGTGGAGACTGGTACAATTGTTGTGATCCTAGTTGCATTTGTGTATCTACTAGGCGTGATCGCACGAGTATCACGCGCGCAGTATGGGGTTGTGCATACAAAAAAAGACTGACTAACTGACCACGTGTCAATCTGGTGGGGTATCTGGGGTAGCGAATTCCCATACTGTAACCGCGATGACTAGTTTAAGTAACATACTGTACGATTCAAGAAATTACCGTTTGCAACGAACAAGGATCGCCGCGAGTACGGTAACAGAATCTAACTCGAAGTTTGCTCTTCCCAGCTCAAATATGTGCCTGCCCTGAGCAACCTGACAACAGTAATAATAATATTAGTGGTTCATGGTCCGCCTTCCTAAAGCAGTTTTCACTCCACTAGTACCTGTTCTTCAACCCGAATTACCACCCGAGTGACCCGACTGCTAGCACAACAAGCCTGAAGGTAACGGATGGCCTCGTCAGTCTCCAGCCTGTTCGAGAGAACCGAATCGTTATCATCCATCGCGGCGTCTACATCAACAGAAGTGCCGTCCGGTCCTCTAAGCGGACCCTCAGATACGACCTGGCGTCGCCAGCGTCTGCTACACATAGGCTCCATTCAAACCCTCTCCACTGAGCGGGAAGATCAAGATGCAGTTGAGGCAACACCTATAGTTCACCGTCGCCCCAGCATGCAAAAGTCTCACTCATCATATGGAACCCTGCCACACGTCAACCCGAAGAAGTCTAAGCGTCACGGTCTTCCCACACTCCCCGCTCTTGGTCTTCCCAGCCGCGTCCCTTCTCTTTCCAACTCGCCGACCCAAAGATATGGAACTCTCGATCGGCCGTCCATTTTCCGTACCCGTACCCGTCCCATCTCTGCATATGATGATGCAGCCTCCGGTGCCTTGGCCCGCACACCGGGAGAACCCGATCTCGACGCAGAACGTGCCGTCAGGGCGAATGGAATCCGCGTCTGGTACTCTTCCTTCTCTTCCGTCGACTGGCTGCATGATGCCATCAAAGACTCAACGCGCATGTATCGCCTCCGGCGTAGCAAGTCCGTACGCGGACGTATGCTCAGCGCGGCCGACCGGTTGATGGGCTGGGTGATCGTCACGATCGTCGGGTTCCTCACTGCCATTGCGGCCTTCTTGATCGCCCGAAGCGAGCAGTGGCTGTTCGACATCAAGTATGGGTATTGTACGGCTGGGTGGTGGAAGGCACGCAGGTTCTGCTGTCCGGCCATCTCAGAGGAGAGGAATTTCGCCCCCGGCGTGTCGAGCGAGACTTGCGTCGCTTGGGTGTCTTGGGGCGAAGCCCTCACTGAGGCCGGGGCTACTCAACTGTCGCGCATCCTGGTTGGACGCGCTACGTATGCTCTCTCAGCGGTACGTCATAGCCTTACTTTTCTCTCATCGTGGTTAATCAATCCTCGTAGCTGCTCCTCGCACTGGTATCTTCCGCCCTCACGATCTATCTAACCGCGTCAACGTCCTTTGTCACGCGGAAAGATTCCGGGGTGCTTGCTCCCGACTTTGCCAGTGTCTCCGAAACGGGTAAAGCTCCTGCACCGCCATCAGATCCTCCCGCAAAACGTAAGGTTCTGTACTACGCTGCCGGAAGCGGCATACCGGAAATAAAAACCATTCTTTCGGGTGCGTGAATCATGTGGACCAGTTGACGGCGTTATTGACGGCATTTTGTTCACAGGGTTTGTCATACACGGTTACCTTGGAGGTCGCACGTTGTTCACTAAGGCCGTTGGCTTGTCTTTGGCTGTCGCGTCGGGACTCTCCCTTGGAAAGGAAGGTCCTTTCGTCCACATAGCAAGTTGTATCGGGAATATTGTCAGTCGATATTTTGCCAAGTACGAAAACAATGAAGGTGGGCTATCAGCTAGACTACTTCCTCAGTCCCCTGATGGGCCGTCATACAGGCAAACGGCGCGAGATACTCAGTGCTGCAAGCGCTGCAGGCGTTGCAGTAGCATTCGGGGCCCCCATTGGTGGCGTCTTGTTCAGCTTGGAAGAAGTTTCTTATTTCTTCCCTCCAAAGGTTAGCGATTACACGTTCGAAAATGGTCTCCTCTGAAGCAACAAATTTCCAGGTCATGTGGCGAAGGTACCTTCCTCAGGCATTGGCGATTTGCTTTCATTCTGAACCTGCGTGTTAGCTTTTTCTGTGCGATGATAGCTGCGATGACGTTGCGTTTCCTCGATCCCTTCGGAACGGGCAAGCTTGTCCTCTTCCAGGTCACGTACGACAAAGTCTGTAACAACCATTGTACTTTGACAATATCTCTCTGATAAGTTCCATTACCAGGACTGGCATGCTTATGAACTGGTCCCTTTTCTTCTCCTGGGCGTTTTCGGCGGCGTGTACGGCGCATATTTTTCAAAGTTGAACTACAGATGGAGCCGCGATGTGCGGAACAAGACTTGGCTCAAGAACCACCCCATCGCAGAAGTTCTCTTGGTTGGTTGAGCTTTGCACATGCTGAATACATCCAGAGCTGATCTCATCTCAAGATTACGGCGATTACGACGATCTTAAATTTCGTAAATGGATATACGCTCATGGGTGGCACAGAGCTCGTTTACAACCTCTTCGCCATGTGCCTCCCGGGTTCACCCAATACCCACGCGGGTCTTTGCGTACTTGACCCTGGCAAGCAGACATTCCACGTCATGCGCATGATTGCAGTCGCGCTCGTCGTAAAGGCTGCCCTCACCGTCGTGACCTTCGGCATCAAGGTTCCTGCGGGTATCTTTATCCCGACCCTTGGTGTTGGCGCATGCGCTGGTCGCATCGTGGGGCTTGTGGTACAGTACGCGCGGTGGCGTTGGCCTACCGCACCTGTCTTTGCCTCTTGCCCGGAAGATTCCCCATGCGTGATCCCAGGGTTGTATGCGATGGTTGGCGCAGCAGCCGCGTTGTCTGGCGTCACGCGGACAACAGTTTCGTTGGCTGTGATCATGTTCGAGTTGACAGATACTCTCACGTATGCGGTACCGGTCATGCTCGCTGTCCTGGTTGCCAAGACCGTCGCGGACGCTCTGGAACCCAAAGGGATCTACGATCTTGTGATAGAGTGCGCCACCCTCTAGTGTTCTGCAGCAGTCTTCTGTGCTAATGACGATTCAGGCTTTCTCAGCTCCCGTACCTCAACGCGAAGCACCAATACCTATGGGGCGGTCTGACCGTCAGTGATGCCGTGAGTTCAAGTCCCTCTTGTTCCTCCTCACAGATACCTGATCGGTACCTAATCCGCAGATGGATCGCGACGTAGAAGCCATCCATGTCGAGCATTCAAACACGGTGTGCACCCTGCGGGACCAACTTGCAAAGGTTGCTGCTGCGGGCTATGCGGATATAGGGTTCCCTATCCTGCGCAGCGACGAGGATGGCAGGTCACGCATGCTTGGTTTTATCGGTGGGAATGAGCTAGAGCATGCACTCAGTACGTCTTCATCTGCTACCCGTCTCCACGGGTCTCCCGAAAGCTAATGTGGCACGACTTGTCCAGGCATCGTTGCGGAGGAGGCGGATCATCCCGTGTCATTTCATCCGAGTCGTCATCTCTACAGATCCCTCTCATCGTCCTCCCTCTCGTCGATTCTGGAACACCCTGAGGATCCATTTGACTTTAGCGTGTATATGGATAAGGTACGTCCTTCCGCGAAACGTTCCCCGGGGAAATTCCTCATTTCAATCACGCAGACTCCACTGACCATTAGCATTAACTCCCCGTTGGAACTTGTACAGCAATTTTTCGTCAAGCTTGGAGCACGATATGTTGTCGCGACAGATGCGGATGGTTACTGTGAGTTGTTATGTCCCTTTGCATCAACGGATGGTGGTGGCCTCATCTCGAACATTCGTAGACGAAGGCCTGATTGACAAAAATGGCTGGCTCGCGTTCCTGGACGAGTTGGAGACGAAAGCTGCCTGAACCTCTTGCTCTTATACATAGCGCCGACCCGCAATCTCTTTTCAAACTCCGGAGTCTCTTTCACCCTGCATACCCACAATTGAAATGAAAAAGATCTCACCATCCCAATCATTTCTGATATCAATACCTGACTTACCATATGATGTAAATACATCTGCCCTTGTAGTATGGCCCTGTTCTGCCATCTTTCACCACGATTTTGATACTGGCCAACTGTACTTCGGGAACTGACAACACGAACACTTCTTCCTTTACAGATTTGTCACGGAGACTCATCGGAAAACTATTGTGCGTGTGGCCGAGATTTACGTCCTCGGTGTTAGGGCTCTTCCCATCCATGAGTACCTAGTTGTGAGTTCTCTCTACGCGAACGTTCGCCTAGTACATATTTATGGCGACGCACGCCCGCCCCGTGTCAACAGACCCATACAACTTGAATCCTTAGTGATGTCGCGGTTCGAGTTCTCAGCCCAGCAAAGACCGCAACTGCCACATCGTTGAGGCCAGAAAGTGGCAGTTTACGTCGGTCTCGTGCAGTGGGAAGCCTGAGGCTGATAAAAGCCAAAAGCCAAAAAACCGATTCACGGTTTACCGGCCCGGGACCGCAGCAACACAATCCCTCCTCTCTTGCCTCCGCAGCATCTGCCCGCTCGGCACAGATTATGCATCCCCATACGTTCCGATTCGTCTCTTCGCTCCCCGTGATCTTTCTCAATGACTGCGTTGTGCGTGCTTGGTCTTTGCACGAGGCGGCGCTCGGGCACTCGCCCTCCGACATTTTCCCTAGACCGAGACGACGGTCAGGACCAGTGGGAGAATGGAGGAAGGCGAAGGCGCGGCGGTCGAATTGCGACCTCTTCATAATCGACCTATGCTACGCCAGACTGCAGCAGCGCGGCGCAAGTTGAACTAATCCGACGTGGTTCAAGCCCACGTCCACGAATCGTTTAGGGCCCTCACTTGCCACGGTCTCTTTTTGTTTTCTTTTTGCGTATTGTTTCCGTTTTGTGCTGAACCCGCGACCGACTCTGCGATCGTTTTTCCATATATGGCCAAATTTCCAAATTTCTCTTGTCACATACCAGCGACCCTTCCAATCGCATCTCGCAAGGGATATTGTCCTTTCACTGAGACTAACTCATGTGGAATCGCAAGATTCTTGACAAATACACTCGAACAAGTCACCTCCTCAGAATGCATTGCGCACACGGGAAGGCCATTGTTGGTCGCAACTTATTGTGTCCTTCTGTCATCTCATCACCATCACGAGTTTTCCAGGTGGGGTACGATGTATGATCTCGGCTGACACAAGGCACCAGCGGGTGCCGTTTTGTCGCAGCGTTTGGCCCTGGACACAATACTACGGCATACATCTCGTCAACCTAGATCAATGCTGAAGCAACCCTGGAGCAGATAACGAACCATATGCGCGTTTGCGTGGAGATCGGAGGAGGAATTGAAACGATACGCGGCATTGCCACTTCCGAACCTATCCTTACCAAGGCAGCTTCTTACAGTATGTCATGAGGCGACGGTTTGACCTAGTTGGTGCTCTTTCAGACGTTCTAAGCGGGTTCTCGATCCACATGGGAGATCGTAGAGAGTTACTGGTTGCTGCATTCTTCACATGGGCTCGTGACGCCGTGATGGCGAAGCAATCTCCGCCTCCTTTTCCAGAGTTTTGCCGTCACTTCTTGGTCAAGGAACTGTTCTCTTGTCTCTTTTCTGAGAGAATCATCCAATCAATGTTCAATCATACACCGTCGATAAGTCCGCCAAAAACGAAACAGTGGACGTTTGGAGAGGTTGCTAACTCTGCAAACATGCATTTCAACCACTTCATTCAATCTCGAGAACGAGACTTCATAACGTGTCGATATCTAATCACACCCATAGCACGGGGCGCAGCCGTTTTGGGTGCCAACTGTCAACCGGGCTTTGACGCGGTTATCCCGTATCTGTATGGCAGCACTGACCTCGACGACAAGAATGTTGGTTTCATCGTATCCCAAGTGATGAACGATAGCAAATTCAGTCTACCCGATTCCGAAAAATGGACCCGTTCGAACGCGACCTGCTTGAGAATCAGACCTTGATAAATCAGATTTTGACAAACCGAACTGCCAGTTCTCCATTCCCATCATTCGTATCGTGTTTGCGCCCCGCGGGAAGCAGTCCACCGTCACCCCCATGAGGTACTCCTCACCGTCGGAGGGTGCCAGTTCGTCGAACTTCAACAAGAGCGGAGAATCCCGCTTCACATCGTACGACTACTGGTGCTCGAGAATCGGTCCAGATCTCCTCCAGCCAGTCGGAAAAGCAGATGAGAGGTGGAAAGGGTTGTTAGACCTACCAGATCAATGGCCTTCCTTTTATGATCGTTCACCGGCACCGGACATACTGCACTCATAATTTCCTGCTAGTTCATGCGATAAATTTCCCTTGAGCCGTTGGTTGTCAGACAGCTGGATCTCTGGGCGTTCTTGAGCGGTGGACTGTCATTGTATTACTGTCTTGGTACTCCTCGATAGCATCCTCGCACTATAATAGCTATAGCATGATTGCGTGTCTGAGATGGTAAATATTATCCTGTGTAGCATGGATAGTGCGATGTGCCCCTCGTAAGGCGATGCAAACAGCAGATGGGTGGGTATGACTTGGAATAAAGTTCAATAAACTAGGGTGGATGGACAAAATAACCGTCTCCTTGTTCTGACCGAAGCCTGACCGGAGAGTGATGGCTATTACTTCTACTATGCAGAGATATCTCCACAAACACTCAATTCTTCCTTCACCATGCAAGCAAGTCCTTCTCCCATGTCTTCTGTTCTGGTCGCTCTGTCTACCCCTGCTTTGTGCGTTTGGCGTTTTCCTATTGAGCTTTTGCCCGACATCATCTGGGTTGCGCTGGGAGGATATATAACTACTACTAGTACTGCCAGTGTAGTATTAGTAGGTTCGTAACGGATGTAGTGCCAGTGATAAATCAATGTCACATAGCATAGTCCACAGGGGTAATCAAAAAAGAGATGTCTGACTCGGACCTTCTACACATACTGTATTAGTACGACTCTGACCCCATCCTCGTACTTGCGCCATATTCACTGGAAACAAGATCATGATCTAGTATGTATTCTTGAAGGAACATACTGTACATTATAAGAACAAGAGTTGAGTAATGTCACGGTATCATTCCCTTTTTCAAAGGCTGCCCTCTCAGGCTGCTCGAGCACGCTGAATTCAAGTTGGCGTGCCAGTGTTGGTTGACTTTTTTCTGACTTTCTTCCGTTTTTGGTGTGACTACTAAATACAGTAGCTGTGACAAGCGCGAACACTAGTCCGAGTCATCAAGACTCGGACGCGCTCGCCGCGGGCCCGGCGGGCCTACAATAGTAACAAATCACCGGGACACAGCTTTATCTCAACTAAGCTCTTGAAACAGCTTCTGGGGACCCGCCGAATCAACAGTTGGGAGGAACAAGAAAACTATCATAGGTCAGCAAAAACCGTGCACACGAATTACGTTAGTACAGTATTCAACTGCAGTGCACCCGAGTCGCCCTCACTGACGTGGACTTGGAGCCAATGCGCTTCCGTAGCAAATCCCCCGTTTTTTTTTAAAATCCATTAGTGTGCGCCTTGGGGTACAAAACCCTATGTAGCACTATACAAGTCCGTGGGTCTAATATAATCTGCTCCTTTTCAATGATTTCTGCTGCCTAAAAACCTTCTACCATGCCTTTTTATGGGCAATTGTGGCGTATTGTAGGGCTTCTGTGGCAAATTCTCCGTTACTACATAGTGTGGGAACGGGTATGCGATTTACAGTCCGCGGTGTGACTCGAGGTGCGCCCTAGGAAGCGCTACACAGCAGGCACCTGAGCGACTCCTCTCTGGGCATATAAAGTCGAGATGGATCCGCCACAAGGCCGCTCATTGCCCCCTTTTCGCTCCTACTACTAAGGCATGGGAAAGGACTCGTCAACGACTAACGACTCGGTTTTGAACAAGAAAAGGGACGTGTTTGACCCCCATGATAGAAAGACCGTTCAGCACCGCAAGCTAGGCGTGTGGGACCTCTATGTTGAGCGTGACAAGCTGCTGTCGTATTTTCCCACTTCGTGGAAGATCGAAACATATATGGGGATGTGGAATGATATCCCATATCTGTGTAGAGCTATACGCGACATGTGCACCATATCATGGCCGCTACTTTCGCTCTACCTGGTCCTCACTTTG
>QLOS01001986.1:0-22365 GCA_003313725.1 Russula sp. MG48 | reverse complement strand
TTGCTTAGTGCCTGTCTAGATTACCCTATTATTTCCCGTCCCGTCTCACGCACATATCGTACACTCGCAAATGTTTACAGGTTCATTTTCAGTCCACGTGGTCTGGACCTCGAACGGGGAACCGAGCCGGAGCATGTTACCTTGGTACAAGTAGTGTTGCCGCAAGCCGGTTCGAGGGAACTTGTTACCAACTTGCACCGTCGAGTTCACACCGATGCAACTAGCAAGCTCGGAAGCCCACGGACTGATTGCTCCCCCAATCACAATATTATAATTTCCATCCTTTTCCGCAACTGGGGCGGGTTCATGGAATCTGCTTGTTACTGTAAGAGATATACTCATTTACGTACAAAAGAAAAACACGAGGTGGCGAGCCAATGGAAGCTGATGGAACTGAAGTAATCTACTATCAATATCTAGATCAGATCACATTTTAGAAGCTTATGGGAAAATATTTATAAGGAACCAAGCTTGTGGTGTCGGATCAAGCCAACGGAAATATCAAGCCAAGTTCAATTCACACCGGTGTCAACTCGACTTGACGGCAACACCACTGTGATGTAGTTCAGCTTTTAATTTATCCCGCGTTGGTCTCGACGTCCACAATTGATGCTGATGTTTGCCGAAGCGGAGAAACAATCGGCCGTGTGACGTTGGAGGGGTGTGCCCCGCCGACCAGAGGTTGGTTCAGAGTCAAGACGCGTTGTTTTGGCGTTACGTCAACCGTGTGTCTACATCCTGATCCGTGATCTCCCTATCTGTCTCCTTATCTGTCACCCTTTGCCCCGCCTGTGCCATCTCCCCTACTCCATGTCCCCCCCTCGCGAATAGCGGTGTCCTCACCGCGCCTAACTGTGCTGCTTGGCCATCAGAGGCCGAGGTGCTGGTTCTTGGGTTTTGGCTTTCCCATCTCCGCTGCTGCTCTTCCAGCTTGCTTCCTGGTTTCGGTACGAACGCGCGGAGTCGTCGGGCGCTGAACTCCCCGTCTATGGCCGTTCCGTCCAATTGCTCGAGAGTGTAGGCGTTTCGGATCCGCTCTCTGACCCTGTATGGCTGGGACCATTTCGGTAGTAGTTTGCGTTCCGTTTTGAATGTGTAGTCCAGGTCGCTACGATACACCTGAACTAGTTGTCCTCTGACAAATGTAATCTCACCTGATTGTTTTAGTACGCGTTTGTCGAACGCGTTTTTCCGTGCGATTGCGTGCTTCACCGTTGCCTCATACCCATCCAGGCGTTGCTGTGCTGCGTATGCCATGTGTATCACCGCCTCTGCGTGATCTGGCTCCGTTCCCGCCGTGTTGGGTTCTGTCCTCGGTGTGTTAATGGGCATTCCTAGCAGCAACTCCTTCAGTGTGAACTTCAGCGCTGGTAGGATCCGGTGGTTGAGCGCGTTGACCGCTTCGTCGAGGTAGTCTGGCCAGTTTTTCATGTGCTTCTCTCGGTCCTCAGTGCTGTCTTGTTCGCCTACCTCCGGTGCGCACAGCCGCCGGAGTACGTGTAGCAGTATTTTGTTTGCGCCTTCCACCAACCCGTTCACCCAGGGTGAGTACGCGGGGGTGACGTGGTGCTTGCATCTGTTTGTTTGGCAGTACTCGCGCACTGTGGCATTGTTGAAGTGGGACCCACCGTCTGTCATGAACGTTTCTGGTGCTATAAAGTTGTTCGATATTGTCCTTATCGCATCAACTGTTGTTTTTGCCGTCCCTGCCGTTTTGTACTTGAACGCCCACACGTGTTGTGAGAACGTGTCGAGGTATAGGCCGATCGTATGGTAGCCGCCTTTCCCGGGGGGCATTGATAGGTAGTCGCCTACCATCAGTTCGAACGGGTGCCTTCTGGTTATTGGCTGGAGGAGCGTGTTGAGGCGTGTGGGGCCGAAATTCTTGCACTGCGCGCAAGATTGGACCGCCCGTAGTATTGACAGGTCTAGGTTCGGGCTGGTGATTCTGTCCAGCAGCGCGACCTTGATTCCGTCTCGGCCCATGTGCCCCCCTTGGCAGTGCTGCTCTGTGGCCAGCTGCTCTGCCTCCGTTTGCGATACACACTCCGTCCGTGTTCGCGCCCTCGTGCTCGTTCCCCCATGTAGTTTCCACAGCTTGCCATTTTCAATGATGTACTGTGAGGCCCTGTGTCGTGCGCGTTTCCGGTCCCGAACTGTTCTCGCGCTGTCCTGTCCCAGGATCGCGTCGATGACTTCGATGAAGAGGTGCTCGTTTTTCAGTCGAGCTTTGAGGGCTGTGATCTGTTCCTGCGTTCCTGTTTCGAGGGTGATTAGGACGTCATTGATCAGCCCTACTTCCTCATCCCTGTCCGGGTTTACCGTCCACTCGCTGCCATCTCCGCTCTGTGGTGGTTGGCCTTCCCACTGGCGGCTTAGTCCATCCGCTACGACGTTGATCTTGCCTGGGACATGGCGTACGTCTATGATTTGGTGTGCTAGTATACCTTCACGCCACCGCGCGTGTACCGCGTTTGGTTTTTCGCTCAGCAGCGTGTCCCTTAGGGCTTGGCAGTCGGTCTCGATCTCGACCGGGAATCCCCATATTATGTCGGAGAATTTATCTAGGGCGAATTTGAGGGCAGCAAACTCGAGTAGGAATGGCTTGTACTTAGCTTCCGATGTGGATGTTCGTTTCGACGCAAAGGCAATTGGGTGGAGTTTGTGTGACACCGTTCCATCAGGCTTCGTGTGTGGGAAGCGTTGGGCGAGTACTCCCGCGAAGCCCTCTTTGCATCCGTCTGTTGTTACCACGAATGGCGTTCCGTCCCACCTTGGCCCCCGCAGAATGGGTTCTGCTGTGATCGCTGCCTTGAGGTCGAGGAACGCCTTCGTGTGTTCCTCTTTCCATCTGCCCTCTAGGTTGTGTGCTCCCATGGCGCGGCGGTATGTGGACTTCGTGCATGGCTGTGGCAGCGCGACTTCTTTGAGCAGGTTTCGGAGGGGCCCTTCGATTCGGGCATAGCCCTTCACTAGGTCGCGAAAGTGTCCTGTTAGTCCTATGAAGGATACCAGGTTTAGCGCTGTTGCAGGGCGCTTCCAGTCCACCACCGCTGTGAGCTTTGCGAGGTCCGGTAACACGCCGCGCTGTCCTATCCGTGCCCCTGCGAAGATCGCTTCCGACATGAAGAGTTGTGACTTTGTGGCTGACAGTGACAGCTTGCGCTCGCGCACCCTATCTAGGATTCTGGTAAGTTTGACCATCATCGCTTCGAACGTGTCTGCTGCTGCTCCACCATCGTCCACGAAAATCTCTAGTGTCTCTTCCGCGATGAGGTCGTGTAGGTGTGTCGCTGTCACCGCCGCGAACGCAGTAGGGGCGCCCGTCAGTCCGAATGGCATGCGCACGTACCAGAAGTGCCCCAGGCCTTCCACGTAGAACGCTGTGTACGGCCTTGATGTGGGGTCTATCTCGACTGCGTAGAACCCTGACGCGAAGTCGATGACGCTCATGTACCTGTGGCCGCTGAGTCGGTGCTGCTTTGCGCGGATGTCTCCCTGTGGCATGGGTGCTACCTTTGAGTGCTTGTTTACTTCTTTGAAGTTCTGGCATATGCGCCATTTCTGCTCCCCTTCGTCGGCTTTTGTGGTTTCCACTGTCTCTTGTCTGGGTGGTACCTCAAAGCGCGGCGTTAGTCCTGCTGCGACGCATTCCTCATTCACCTTTCGCTGCAGCTCCTCCAGTGTTAATCCTTGTCCGTCGTGCTGCTTTTGTCCAAGCGTGGTGGGTGATACGCATTTGATCTGGGCCGGGTCTGCGCGCTCGATGATGCCCGCCTCCAGCATCTCCAAGACTTTCTTGTGCAGGTACCGCCTCTGCGGTGGTGTGAAGGTCCGCTGTCGCGCTTTCATTGGTAGTCGCGTGTCCGCGGGGATATTGAGGCTGAGCATGGCGTCTTTGGCTGGGACTACCTCGCGGACTGAAAGGGCAAAGCAGTCCGCGTATGTGGTGATCAGGACGCGCACCTTTCCCTTCTCGTCGTCTGTTAGGTCGTCGCCGAGCTTCACCGCCTTCCATATGGCTTCCACCCGCCTTGCGTTGAACGGATCCTCCTGCCGCGTGAACGTCTCACCCCTTGTTCCCAGTTGGTCTGTTGGGATCTCTACCCATTGACCGTTTGGTTCCGCTTGTTCTGCTTCATCCTCGATTGTCATTACTGGTTGGGCTTCGCCTGTTTTGTCTGCTGCCGGTAAGGTGGTCTGTTCCTGGTTTGCCGCGTGTTGTTTCCAATCTGGTGCAGGGGGTAGTCCTTGGTTGGCTAGGCTGGCGTAGTGGGGGTGGTCTATTTGGTTCGTCAGCACTGTCGTCTGGTTCCCGTTCCTTACCGAGATCGTGTCGTTCTCGTAGTCGTGTAGTGCTTTGAACGCTCTGAGCATGGGTTTCCCAAAGAGGAACGACCATCCGCCCCCACTGTCGAATACCTCGAACGTGCCCTGTGCCTTGGTTCCTTCCAGTTCTACCGTTCCTGCCCACGTGGCCTGGGATTTGACCCGCGTTCCGTTTGCCATGCGTAGGACGCATTTTGATGGCTTGCAGTCGGCTAACCTGTGCTTTACCTGTTTGAATACCGCAGTGGACATCGCGCTGATCATTGCGCCGTCATCGAATACTGCGCGTATTCGCACGATCTCGCCCGCTGGTCCGTGTAGTCGGATCCCGTGCACGAATGGCTTCTCGGCCTTCGTTTCGTTCTTCTCTGCCTCCGTTCCCTCAACCGCGTACAAGTCGATCACCTCGTGTTCGGGTTCTGTACATTCTGTTAGGGATCTAGGAGGCGTTATGTGCTGGTCCCCACTCGGTTCCTCGCTCCGCGTGGGGACTGGTGATTCGGGCGCTGTGTAGGTACTTTGGGCCACCGGCTCGCCCTCTATGCCGATAACCCCCCGCCTTTTCCCTCCTCCTGCTCGTCTTCCGTTACGTCCCACTCCTGCTGCGCCTCCTCCTGGCCGTCGAAGACCAGGTGTACCTCTGCCGCCATCATTCTGTTGATTGGTCCGAGCCTCGCTCCGCAGATGGACCGCCACTTCGACTCCTCCCGCGTGAGGCGGTTCGGATGGCCCTCCAGCAGCCTGCACTGTACCGCTCTGTGCCCGTGTGTTCCGCACCTGAAGCACTCGCCGCTGCAGATGGCGGCGGTTCCTGGACGGAGTGGGACGGGCGTGGCGTCTGTGACGGGGTCGTTGGCGTTTCTGCCTGCCGACCACTGTGTGATCTGCCGTCTATACGTCGCTTGCCCGTTGTCCGTGTCGGGTTGGTGCGGGTACTTCCTGAGCTGCTGTCGGAGTGCTGCTTTCTCCGCGTCCGTGGCCGGCTCCCTCAGTGGTCTGCTTCTGCTTTGCTGGGTTTCGTAGCGCCCTGGGGACGCCGGGGCTACCTGGTCTGTGCCCGTGGTGCTAGTGGCCGGTTTCTGGAGGCTGAGCTTCTTTAGTTGTGCTTGGATCACAGCGGTTGGGTCATTGCTCTTCGCCTTGAGCCGGGTGATCTCTGCGTTCAGCTCTTTGATATGCCCTTCTATCGCCTTCTCGCGCTCCCGCTGCTCCTTCTCTTTCCTGGCCTGGCGCTTGAGGATTTCTACTTTGATGTCCTTTACCGCCGTCGTGAAGGTCGCCCAGTCTGTTGTCTGGCCTTCTATGTTGTCCTTGACGGCATCGGGCAGGGTATTCAGGACTTGGTACAGGTACTCCGAGCGGTTCTCTAGGCCGAGCTGTCGTGCCAGTGCTAGCGCCTCCTCCGCCCAGACGACGTGTGAATACTCCATCCCGCCTTGGAAGGGGATTAGCTCGCCCACATCCTCTGGCTTGATTTTATGGTTCAGGAGCCGCTCGGTCTTCTCTACGTCTGAGGTGGCTGGGAGCGCGCGCGGGGCCCAGCGTTGCTTGAATGCAGCTTCGAGCCGAGCCCAGTCTGCTCGTACCCCCGCGTCGAGCGCTTGGAACCACGTGTCTGCTGGCGAGTCGACCTCAAGGCATAGCTCAAGGAACCTGGCTTTCCCTGCGGCCGTGTCGATGGTGCTGAGCACCATCTGCCGCTCGAGGTTCCGGAGGAAGACCCGGGAGTTCTGCTCAGGCCATCCTCCGAACGTTTCCACCTGTGCGGTCGCTCCTGCTCTGGCTGCCATGGTATTCGCTGGCTGGGGGTTGGGTGCTGGCTGGGGATTAGGTGCTGGCTGAGGGTTGGGTGCCGGCTGGGGGTTAGGTGCTGGCTGAGGGTTGGGTGCTGGCTGGGGAACGTGCGCTGGCTGGGGGTTGGGTGCGATGAGTGTTATGGGTGGTGCGCCGAGGGGGCTCGGGATCGCTGGACTTGACCCGAGTGGGCTTGGCGTGAGGGATGGTAGGGTGCTGAGGGTGCTGGGTGTGAGTGGAGGTAGGGTGCTGAGTGGGGACGAGAATAGGCTGGACGTCAGGCTCTGTAGGCTTTGGGTTGTCTCTTGCTCCTGTTCGTCGTCTTTGTCAGATCCTAGTCCCAGCAGTTCGTCTAGGTTGGGGCTAGGACTGCGGCTGGGTGGTGCTGGGTTGCTGGTGACTGGGTTTTCTGGTACTGGGTTTGTGTTCGCCATGAACCTGCCTTTGGGGCCACGAGGAGGTAGCGTGCGTCGGTTGGGTGGCATGCGTCTCTTTACGTGGCTGCGCTGTTTATGCTGGCGCTGATGCTGGTGCTAATACTGGTGCTGGTTTCCTGCTATGCCTGCTGCTATTACTGCTGTGCTACGTGGCTCGGATGCCACTCTCGTCACCACGTTGGAGGGGTGTGCCCCGCCGACCAGAGGTTGGTTCAGAGTCAAGACGCGTTGTTTTGGCGTTACGTCAACCGTGTGTCTACATCCTGATCCGTGATCTCCCTATCTGTCTCCTTATCTGTCACCCTTTGCCCCGCCTGTGCCATCTCCCCTACTCCAACGTTTCGTGACAACTTGACTGGAAAACTTTTGCAACTCCCTGATTTTGAACCGGGCTCTCCGGCTTTCTTCGTTTACTTCACATTCTCTTCAAATCCTGGCATTGTGGTCATCTAGTTTAGAGATCATCGTGCCTGTTCCAAAAGTCCAGTTGAAAAAGGTGAAGCTTGTCTATTCACTATTTGCTTAAGATTTTGCAACTCCCAATCGTATGCTATTGCCCTTTCTATAACCAATTCGACTAAATAAATAACCACCGGATGTTATGTTTTCCTGTAGCAAGTAACTGAACTTAGCCATTCCTATCAGAGGCTGAGGGACGGGTTGTGATCTCGATCTGTGCCTGATCAAGAATCTAGTCTCGCTGGACACGGCGGGGATCTCCGCGTGTCAACTGAACCAGATCTGCTCCCCTTTACCGTTGCAGCATCTTGTCCCTCGCCACGATGAATGTAGCTGACCTCCTTCAGAATTCCCCTTCAGAGCAACTTGCTAAGCGTAGGCAGCAGCAGCAGCAACAACAACAGCAACAGCAACAGCAACAGCAACAACAGCAGCAGCAGCAACAGCAGCAAGCTCAACAGCAGGTGCAGCAACAACAGCCGCTTATTCATCATCATCAACCTCAACCTCAACCGCAACCGCAACAGGGTCATCATCTACCATCCCCCCACGGCGACCGTCCTGAACATCGTTTCCCACCTCCACCTCCAACTCATCACCGCGCAGCGCCGCATCCATCCCATCGCAGCCCGGAGTTTGATCGTCGTGAGCCTTATCCGGAGTATCCCCCACACCCACAGGCGCAGCAGCGTTCTCCTCCGCTCGGCCCGGGTTCTGCACCCGCGTTTCTGCCACCGCGCGGTGGGCACCCACCTTCTTCAACAATGTATCTCCCTGCTCCGCCTCAATCTGTCCCACACCCCCATTCTCACCCCCATCGACACGAGTACACACCGCCCACCTCGCATGCCAAGCCTCCACATGCGCAGCACGTGCCCTCTGCCCATCATCCTCCCTTTTCGGGTTCTCCACCGCCATCTGTGCTGCATGAGCCTTCTCCAATGTACACGGGATTACCAACCCAGCATTACTCGCCATACCAGCCACCACCAGCGCCGCCCCTGCCCCCGTCTACTGTCACAGCTGGGCCTCCCTTACCGTGCCCTGTGCCTGTTCAGGGCCCTCCTGCCCCCCAACGCTGGACCTCGCGGCCAGACAGCGGCGTCGCACCGGTGATGTCAAGCTTGCAACCACCGCCCGAAGGTGAAAGGGAGCGTGATCGTGGGAGTAACTTGCCACACGCTCGCGTGATGCCGGTGACCGGACCTGGGTCGTCCTCCGGTACACCTGCTCCTTTGCCTGGGCCTCCACTCACTCCTGGTGCGATAATAAGGGACCGCGACCGCGACCGCGAACGGGAGAGAGATAGGGACAGAGAAAGGGAAAGGGAACGAGAGACCCACCCTGGTATGGCTCTTCCCCTGGTCGGTCCTGGTCCTGGCCATGCGCCTCTTCTGGAGGACGAACGTGAACGCGATCGTTTAGAAGGCAAGCTGCATCATCGGGATCGCGACCGCGACCGTGACCGTGACCGTGGAAGGGCGCGTCCGCATCCGCCTCCACCTCCGTTCCCTGGCCCGCCGGCGCCACTTCCGCAGATGCGTGAACCCCGTTTGCGTGGGGCAGCAACGGGCATGCCCCCCCCACCAAGCGGGCGGCCTCCAGTGGACCTGGACCATGAACGTGAGCGCGACTTGAATTACGGGAGGATGCGACAACGCGACTGGGACAGGGAGAGGGATAGAGAGCGTGAGCGGGAGAGGGAGAAGGAGAGGGAACGAGAGAGGGAGAGGGACAAGGAGAGGGAGAGGGAACTGCAACTACGAGAAAAGGAACCCCGTCACCGCGAAGGGATAACATACATCCACCAAACCGTGCCAGCGCCAATACCACGCAAGCCTGACGAAGGGGCGTCCTCGCATGTGGGCTATCCCTATTCACAAGTCAGTTCTTCTCCATTATACGAAGCAGGAAATGATGCTGATGTGCTATGTTTTTACATAGCCACAAGCGCTGCCGCTGCCGCCGCCTATTGATCCCGATGTACATCATCCCGATGCACCGCCGTCGTATGAGCACACCCACAGCAATGCATACCCTCACTCTCATTCCCACCCCCACTCGCATCAACATCCACACCCTCATCACCCGACTTACTCCCCCGATCTGCGAGCGCCGCTACCACAAGCATCTCCAAACTCGGGTATGAGCCCGCATCCTCACAGCCACAGCCACGGACACACCCACTCGCGTCCGCACAGTCATACACACCAACACCAGCATCAACACCAGCACCAGCACCCGCATGTGCACATGCGGTCGCACTTCCCGACTACGAGTGCCCATCACCCGCACGCGCTGCCAATACCTCCCTCGCGCGCCCGCCAAGCAGGGCCACCGGTATATCTTGGTGCATTCGTACACCCGTTTGGCCCCCTGCCCCTCCCGCGTAACCGCACCATGGCCCACGCCACTCTGTACATCCCCGCTCTTGCGTTACCTCGTGTGCGGCCCGCCCACCCACACGTTTGGGGAAGTGGGCCATACACAGATGACTCGGACATCATAACCGCAGCGGTGCATGCTGGCCGTGTGCGGTGGAGCGAAGTGTGGGAGGCGAGGCGGCTCGGACGAGATGCCCGGGTCGAGGTGCAGGTCGTGCCCGCGGCTGAGAGGTACTTTGGTAGTGCGGGCGCAGCCGCGGAGCCGGGTGTAGGTGGCGACCCTGAAGACGACGGCCGGGGATTCTCGAGTGCTGGGTGGGGTAACGGGCACGAGGGTGCGGGAATCGAGATTCTCGACGTGGCATTTGTCAAGGTGCGTCTTCCTAAATGAGGGACATATCTGGGTATTTATGGTTCGCACAGGGTGGCACGGCACATCGTGCGCCTGGTCTCGGTCGCCAGAATCGCAAGCAGCGCCTCGGCGAGTACGCTGCGGAGCGCGGCGCGGTGCTCGGATTCGCTGCGAGCGCCGCTGCGTCGAGTTCTGCTGGTGGCCGGACGAAGCGCGCACGTGGAGTTGGCGTCGGCGGCGAGGGTGGGCCCTACTCGGATGAGACAGACGAGGACGGGATGGAGACCGAGAGCGAGATGGAAGAGGAGGACGATGAGGACGTTGACGCTCTTTCTGCACGCGTCACGATCGTCTTCGAGGGTGGTCGAGCGGGTGCACTCCCCGGGTATGATTTCGGCCATTCATTCGCGCGAGTATTCTGCTAATTGCGTATATTATCGGGGGTAAGATTCAAGTACGAACCCGACGCGCTTCGCGAAGCCATTCTGCACCCGCGGCCCCCATTATCCCCTGCTGCTGCGTCCCTCTCTCCACGTGCGCGCAAGCGTCAACGCATAGACGACGACGATCATGACGACGCTATTCACACGATGGCGGACGGTGCCAACACGAATGGGCCAGTGCGGCGCGGCGTTGAACTCGAAACGGCTGTGGAGCGCTTCCTGTTACGCATGTATGAAGCGGACAGCGACAACGGCACCGACGCGGGGAACGAGGATGCAGGAGGCGCAGACAAAACCAAAACGCTCGCCGAGGACCAGCAGCAGCAGCAGCAGTCAGGAGGGGAGGTCACCCACGCGCAGAGCGACCGTCGGCGGTGGGAGATTTGGCTCCTTGGCTCCCTCGACGACGACAGCAAGGACAGGCCGCCGCCGCCGCTTTCGATGTTGGATGATGGGGCTATCAAGGAGGGTACAGCGGCAGGCGGTGCGACGCTGCTGCAGCGAGGGTTACGCGCGTCGAACCTCGAGTTCGTGGAGGGCGAGGTACGTGTGTTGCAGGACGCACCAGCTGCGGATTCTGGTAGCTACGCGCGGGAAGGCTGGGCGATCGAAGTGCGGCGATGGCGTTGGGCGCGGTCATGTTAATCTACAATTTCAGTGTTGCATTGAATTGAATATGCTTTTGAATCTGTGGTCAGTGACGGATGGCGTTATGTCTTGACATGATGCGATGTGTTTGGGACTTGTGCGGAAAGTGAGACAGGTAGAGCGATAGTTACCGTGCAAGACAAGCTTTGAGGCGACGCGTGCCAGTGGAAGGAATTTTCGAGACAGCATGGCGATACATTCGTGTAATACAGGTCACATACAGACAGGCTATAACCAACACATAGAAAAGTAGTACGGACTCTTTGCTCAGTGACCACAGAACGTGTAATATCGGTAACATAGAGACAGGACATAACGAAAGAGAACATCCGAGTCGGAGAATCGAGTACAATAACAGAAAACTTCATTAGTTTGTGCGTGTCCACAATGTCGAAGACTACTGCGGCATCAGTCATACAGTCTCGAAATCGCTTGACTGAACGACTCACCCTATGCTACCCAACATTCCTATTTTTTCATCAAGCTCCATAGTGGACGAAGTTCACCCACCGTTCGAGCGAGACACCCTTCTCCGTCCTCAGTTTCTGAATCGCGTGCCGCAGTGCCCTTGCTGACTGCTCATAGCTGGCAACTTGCGTGCCCGCAGCAAACATCTTCCTATAGAAGTGCTCTGAAAGGCCCTTCCCGTCTTCATCAGCCATCGCCCACATGGTCCCAATCACGCTCCTGAATCCACTAAACTGCATCGCAGCAGTCAGATGGAGAACCTCGTCCGGTGTATCACCCTCTGCTAGTTCTGCAGTATGGCAGGCAGCTAGGAATGCAAGTTCTGCAGTGGGAAGGTGAGACTTGGCAATCCGAAGGAGTGTAAGGTGGGTGTTGTGCCGGAGAAGAAACGATGACTCGAAAGGCCGACCCGGTTGCAGCATGCCGTGGCACGCAAAATGTACCCAAGGGTGCATCGGAAGGTGAGCGATCACGTTTTCAGGTGTCACTGCTTCGCCTGCGAGCCTTGTCACAGAACCGCTGCCAACTAAAGATTCGATACTGCGTATTTCTGAGTCCACCCCGGGAAGCGTTTCGTCTGGCTCTTCGACGATGAGTAACGATGACTGCCCACTCGAAGATCTCGATAAGTTGCCGGACCTCGACGCTATCAGCGCTGAGAGGCTTGGTGTGTATGAACACACATAAATGTCACAAAGGTATCGTTTCACATTGATGTAAGATATTGGGCCTGCAGCGTGAATCGGAAGGGAGGCCAAAACAGAAGTTGGACACAACCAGATTCGGGAATGTTCTGGAATTCCAAGTTCCATTAACCTGTTGACAACTGGCTGACCCACCAACTCGGACAGCTCCTTCAGGGTCTGTCGCAATACACGATCATATCTTTTTGACTCCAAGCGGTAACTCTTCCGCGTTTCCGACAGCTGATGGGCGAGGTTTGTGACCCTATGAAAGAAGTTCGTCGGAGTAGGGATATGAACAACTGGGTGGTTGGAGCGGACGATGAGAATATCGGATCGGTATTGGGATAGATTAATGATGACCACTGGACCGTCCATAGCCGCGGTTTGGAGGTGACGAAAAGGGATAGGTCTCCAGAAGTTCTCGAATCCTGGTAATTCTTGGATACGCAAGACAACCTTTTCCAGCTCGTCTGAGAGCCTGCGCTTCTCCGCCAAGTCACGAGCGAACGTGTCATTTCTCACAATTGCGACACCATCGTCATCTGTTCCAGCTGGAGTCTGCACGAAATCATGACCGTGGGTTGTAGTGATTATTGCCTCCAATGCGTGACTGATTTCTGTGAATTCATCTGCTAGAGATCTGTCGACTTCGTGGAGGTGATCGAGTGAGGTGCGAAGGCTGCGCATGCCGGACCACAGGAGCGCTCTCCCTTGTTCGAGCATCTCAATGGCCTCCTCATAGATACGGGACGCGATAGCGTATGACGCGGCGTCCATTGGAAGACCCCGAACGTACTCAATGTCTCGGCCACTGATATATTCGTGCCGACTTTGTACTGTGGGACCTAAGTCTATCGCACGCTGCAGTAAGGAGAGGGCCTTGCGGTATGCAGTCAGGGCTGAGGGGTGTCGTGTGAAGCGCGCGGTGACTGCCCAACCTTGAGCTGCTATCAGTCTATGACGCGCACTAGAGAATGGGTATTCGACGGCAGATCGATACAAAGTAATGGACTCCTTGAGGTGTTCTGCATCGCCGGTCCAGGAAAAAATCAAGCCCAAGCCACCGGCAAAGTTAGAGAGCATGGCGGAGACTTCTGGACGACCTTTGGGCATTAAGGAAATGGAAGTTCGGTAGTGTTTGATTGCGTCTGCGATATCTTCATCTGCGCCACGGTGCATAAAGCGGTGAAACAGGTTCATCGCAAGAAGCTGAAGAATGGGTCGTAAATGGGGATGTCCAGATTTGAGTAATTTCGAAGCCTCATAAAGATATTCAATTGCCTCTTCGATGTAACCCACGTCATCGGTCCAAGTATATTGTATTCGAAGACTGGCTGAGAGGTTATATAGCATGTCCGGACGCATTGGGTGCCCTGGAGGTGTGAGAGCTAAAGCTTCACGTTCTAGGTTAATCGTTTCCTCCAAATCTTCAATGCTATGTGTCCGACGGCAGCGCAAAGACAAGGCGTAGGCGAGTCCACGCAAAGATCGTTGTCGACGTGGGTGACCCCGGGGACAGATGCGAAGAGCGGCACGATAGAGTGAAATTGCCTCCTCTAAACAGTCCATGCGACCAAAGTCTTCGAAGCGATTGATGAGCGAAAACCCAAGGTTCTTCAGGAGCTCGTCCTTTCTCTCGTCGTCCGGGGGCCACAAAAGGAGGACCTCACGATACTGACTGATTGCTTTCTCAAGATCTTCCGAGTCACGCGTTTGCCTGAAGCGGATATGATACACGGTAGCAAGGTTCATGAGAACCCAGATTCGCTCGGGGTCTTCCTTATCCAGGAGGTCAAGCAATTCTTGATATAGCGTAGCGGCGTCCTCAACATCGTTCAGGTCACCGCCCGGTTGAGAACGTAATGTCAACACATCCGCAAGGTCTCTGAGGCGTGACGAACGCGAGGGATGGTCCAGCGGACAGGATGTGAGCACCGCACGATAGTGGTTGATAACCTCGGTGAGATCTTCCGACTCGTTAGTTCGTTCATATTTTCTTTTCCAAGCATCTGCTAGCTTGCTTGCGATGAGGCGATAATCATCTGTGCCTGGAGGGGCCATGGTGATGACATGTCGAAGCAATGATATCAAGTCCTCAATGTCCTCCAGTCGCCCTCCAACTTGGAACTTACAGAGGAGGGCATCAGCAAGGCCATTGAGGACATTGAGGCGCTTGATGCTGGCGACCTCTAGCGGGAGGTTGGAGAGGTGGCGAAAGTATGAGATAATGTGGTCCAGGTCTTCCCTCGTCCCGAAGTCGTTGAAACGAGTGACTAATGCACGCGTCAAGTGCTCGAAAGTCAAAATGTTCATGAGAGGGTGATTCATTCCACGCAAAAGCGCCTCGGCATATCCCACGATAGCTTGGTCAAGGTCTCGCTTCTGTCGAGTCGCCTTGTAGCGGGAAATGTGGTTAGTCGCAATATTGTGTGCAACCACAGCGCGATCTGGATGACGGAAGGGTAGTGTGAATGCTAGGGTCTGCCATCGATTGACTTCTGAGTTGACACCGTTTAATGAATCAAGGGGTTGGATCGAAAATTGGGATTTTGAGGATCCCTGCGCCCCATGATTGACGTTGGGGGCCATTGTGGACTCGTGGATTCTGAGCAGCTTCGTGTGGCCTGTGACTTTGTTATCCAAGTCACGAGTTCGCGATCATGCAGACTCGGACACGACCACGACGCACTGCCCGACTCTACCTGGGGTGATGTCGGAAGAAATGGCGTCAAGCTTGTTGAGAGCAGAAAGTAAAGACTTTGGGAAATGCTGTTGTGAACTCGACAGGCCAAGCTGGGCTCCACTTGAGCGATCGCCATAGGACAACTCCAGGAGAATTCACAACTTACGTTCAGCACAGTGACACCTTCCGTCCTTCCGTGACGCCTTTGGACCTCAGGCTGGCAAAAGTGGAAGGATTGACGGCACCAAAAATGATACCGCGGTTCTGACCCTGGGGCGCTATATGAGTTGAGAAGCCCAGCCAGCTACAGGTGAAGACTGACTGAGAGCACAAACCTCCCAATGGCTTGTAATGAGGTTGGCTTATGCTTATACTACCGTGACTGTAGTACTATACACGACTATGTGGTTAGGTCAGGATTGTCACGTGCGAGGACACGCACAAGCCACAAGGCGAGCTGAGCAGCCTCACACCACTCACGAGCTGTGGCAACTGGCCCGACTGGTTTAAAACTCTCCCAAAACTCCGCACCTTGCGGAAAAGCAACATACTGGCTCCCTCTTTTTAACACACCCCGCATACTTTCCAGGACAACTCGACCCCTAGACCACCCATCCGAACATCCCTCCCCGTCTAAGTGTCCATGTCATGCCAGTACACCCTCATCGGTTCTTCTCTCCCCTTGATGCCATCACGGGATCGCAACGGCGTGGACTTTTACCAGGCCCGCTTGGAACGCACGATGCGTCTGAAGGACCCATGGGCCCAGATCGCGTAGCACTACGCGCCTCCCCTCGATGAAGACGACATCATCGACCTCCGCTCAGATAAGGTCCTGAAAGATCGCGGCGTCGTGCGCGGTTTAGTCAACTCGACGCACAATACCTCGTGGTCACGAAACTCGCAACTGGTCACAAATTCAAAACTATATTCAATTCAATGCAACACTGACATTGCGAATTAACACGACCGCGTCCAATGCTATCGCTGCCCTGCAAGCGCCCAGCCTTCCCGCGCAGCTACCAGAATCCGCAGCTGGTGCGTCCTGCAGCACACGTACCTCGCCCTCCACGAACCTGAGGTTCGACGCGCGCAACCCCCGCAGCAGCAGCATCGCACCGCCTATCGTTGTACCCTCCTTGGTAGCCCCATCTTCCCCATCCAACATCGAAAATGGCGGCGGTGGCCGCGGCGTGTCGTTGTCGGTGTCGAGGGAGCTAAGGACCCCAATCTCTCACCACCGACGGTCGCTCTGCTCCCTTCCTGACTGCTGCTGCTGGTCCTCGGCGAGCGTTTTGGTCTTGTCAGCGCTTATTGTATCCTCGTTCCCCGCGTCGGTGCCATTGTCGCTGTCCGCCCTATACATGCGTAACAGGAAGCGCCCCACAGCCGTTTCGAGTTCAACGCCGCGCCGCACTGGCCCATTTGTGTTGGCACCGTCCGCCATCGTATGCATAGGGTCGTCATGATCGTTGTCGTCTATGCGCTGATGCTTGCGCGCACGTGGAGAGAGGGACGCGTCAGTGGGTAATAGGGGCCGCGGGTGCAGAGTGGCTTCGCGAAGCGGGTCTGGTTCGTACTTGAATGTTACTCTGACAATATACGCAATAAGCAGAATACGAGCGCGAATGAATGGCCGAAATCATACCCGGGGAGTGCATTCGCTCGACCACCCTCGAAGACGATTGTGACGAGTGCAGAAAGAGCGTCAACGTCCATGTCCTCCTCGTCCTCCTCTTCCATCTAACTCCGTCTCCATCCCACCTTCGTCTGTCTCATCCGGGTACGGCCCACCCGAGTCGCAGACGCCAACTCCGCGTGCGCGCATCGTCCGGCCACCAACAAAACTCGACACAGCGGCGCTCGCAGCGAATCCGAGCACCGCGCCGCGCTCCGCAGCGTACTCGCCGAGGCGCTGCTTGCGATTCTGGCGACCGAGACCAGGCGCACGATGTGCCGAGATATACTTAGTTGTCCTGTCTGTCCCTCACTTGGGGAAGACGCACCTGGACAAATGCCACGTCCAGAATCTCGATTCCCGCACCCTCGTGCCCGTTACCCCACCCAGCACTCGAGAATCCTCGGCCGTCATCTCCAGGGTCCCCACCTACACCCGGCTCCGCGGCTGCACCTGCATTACCAAATTACCTCAGCCGCGGGAACGACCTGCACCTCAACCCGGGCATCCCGTCCGAGCCGCGTCGCCTCCCACACTTCGCTCCACCGCACACGGCCAACATGCACCGCTGCGATTATGATGCCCGAGTCATCTGTGTACGGCCCACTGCCCTAAACGTGTGGGTGGGCGGACCGCACACGAGGCAACGCAAGAGCGGGGATGTACAGAGTGATACGGGCCACGGTGCGGTTACGCGGGAGGGGCAGGGGGCCAGACGGATGTACGAATGCACCAAGATATACCAGTGGCCCTGCTTGGCGTGCGCGCGAGGGAGGTATTGGCAGCGCGTGCGGGTGATGGACACTCGTAGTTGGGAGGTGCGACCTCACGTACACACGCGGATGCTGGTGTTGGTGTTGGTCGACGCCATGGCTTGTGATCCACAGCAACAAGGATTGTCGTTTACCTCAGACGGACGGGATTGGCGCGTTCCATGCACTGAATCAATGTGCACATCTTCCCATGCCGTGGTTTGATGAAATAGTATTGATGACGATAGGCGAGGAATAGGAAGGTGATCTTCCCTGATGAGAGCCACCAGGTTTGGACAAGAATAATAGGCAAGTTCACAGTATGACGCGCATGATGATAACCTGTCTTTGTTTCAGCTCGAAGTGATGTTACGAAGACTTCAGGTGATTCAACTTCTTTGTAGATGTAGATGTAGATGTAGTATTGACACAGAATCAAGCTGTAAAAGATAGATACAAGACGTGATATATCTAGCGTCATGAACTAAGATTTTCCACCTAGAACGCGTGATGGATAGCGTTTATAATGTGTTCTTGACATGATGCGGGGTATTTGTAACTGGTGTGGAAGGTGAGACGAGTAGAGCGATAGTTACGGTACAAGGCAAGCCTTGAGGCGAGGCGTGGAAGGAGTTTTCGAGATAGCATGATGACACATTCGCGTAATATAGGCCACATAATACAGACAGGCTATAACCAACACGTAGAATATGGACTCTGTGCTCAGTGACTACAGAGCGTGTAATACCGGTAACATAGAGACAGGACATAACCAAGGGGGAGAATATCAAAGCAAAAAGTAGAACGGACAGAGTAAGTACACATGTAATGCTACATGCTCAGCGCAAACCGAGCAACATCCAAGTCAGAGAACCGAGTACAATAATAGAAAACTTCATTAGTTTGTGCGTGTCCACAATGTCGATGACTACTTCGGCATCAGTCATACAGGCTCGAAATCACTTGACTGAGCGACTCACCCTATGCTACCCAACATTCCTGTTCTTTCATCAAGCTCCGTAGTGGACGAAGTTCACCCATCGCTCGAGCGAAACACCCTTCTCCGTCCTCAGTTTCTGAGTCGCGTGTCGGAGTGCCTTTGCTGACTTCTCATAACTGGCAACTTGCGAGCCCGCAGCAAACATCCTGCCATAGAAGTACTTTGAAAGGTCCTTCCCATCTTCATCGACCATCGCCCATATAGTCCCAATCACGCTCCTAAAACCACTAAACTGCATCGCAGCAGTCAGATGAAGAGCCTCGTCCGGCGTACCGTCATCTGCTAGTTCCGCAGTATGGCAGGCCGCTAGGAATGCAAGTTCTGCAGTGGGAAGGTGAGACTTGGCAATGTGAAGGAGTGTAAGGTGGGTGTTGTGGTGGAGAAGAAACGATGAATCGAAAGGACGACCCGGTTGCAGCATGCCGTGGCACGCAAAATGTACCCAAGGGTGCATCGGAAGGTGAGCGATCACGTTTTCAGGTGTCGCTGCTTTGCCCGTGATCCTTGTCACAGAACCGCTGCCAACCAAAGACTCAATACTGCGTGTTTCTGAGTCCACTCCGGGAATGGTTTCGTCTGGCTGTCCGACGATGAGTAACGATGGCTGCCTACTTGCAGAACCCGATAAGTTGTGGGACCTCGACGCTATCAGTGCTGAGAGGCTTGGTGTGTATGAACACACATAAATGTCACAAAGGTATCGTTTGACATTGGCGTGAGAAGATATTGGTCCTGCAGCGTGAATCGGAAGGGAGGCCAACGCAGAAGTTGGACACAACCAGATTCGGGAATGTTCTGGAATTCCAAGCTCCGTTAACCTGTTGGCAACAGGCTGACCCACCAACTCGGACAATTCCTCCAGGGCCTGTCGCAATACACGATCATATTTTTTCGACTCCAAGGGGCAACTCTTCCGCGTTTCTGACAGCTGATGGGCGAGCTTTGTAACCCTATCAAAGAAGTTCATCGGAGTTGGGATATGAACAACTGGGTGGTTGGAGCGGACGATGAGAATATCGGATCGGTATTCGGATAGATTGATGATGACTACTGGCCCTCCTATAGCTGCGGTTTGGAGGTGACGAAAAGGGATGGGTCTCCAGAAGTTCTCGAATCCTGGTAATGCTTGGATACGCAAGACAACCCTATCCAGCTCCTCTGAGAGCCTGCGCTTCTCTGCCAAGTCACGAGCGAACGTGTCCTTTCTCCCAATCGCGACACCACCATCATCCGTACCAGCTGGAGTTTGCACGAAATCATGAACATCGGTTGTAGTGATGACTGCCTCCAATGCTTGACTGATTGCTGTGAATTCATCTGCTAGAGACTTGTCGACCTCGTGGAGGTGTTCGAGTGGAGTGCGAAGGCTGCGCATGCCGGACCACAGCAGCGCTCTTCCTTGTTCGAGCATCTCAATGGCTTCCTCATAGGCACGGGACTCGATAGCGTATGATGCGGCGTCCATTGGAAGACTCCGATGGTGATCAATGTCTCGGCCACTGATATATTCGTGGCGAGTTTGCACTGTGGGACCTAAGTCTATCGCACACTGCAGTAAGGACAGGGCGTTGCGGTATGCAGTCAGAGCTGAGGGGTGTCGTGTGAAATGCGCGATGACTGTCCAGTTTTGAGCTGATATCAGTCTATTACGCACACTAGAGAATGAGTATTCGACGGCAGATCGATACAATGTAATGGACTCCTCGAGATGTTCTGCATCGCCGGTCCGGGAAAAAATAAAGCCCAAGTCACAGGCAAAGTGAGTGAGCATGGCGGAGACTTGTGGGTGACCTTCGGGCATTAAATGGATGGAAGTTCGGTAGTGTTTGATTGCGTCGGCAATATCTTTATCTGCGCCACTGTGCATAAAGCGGTAAACAAGGTTCTTCGCAAGAAGGTGAAGAATGAGTCGTGAATAGGGATGTCCAGATTTGACTAATTTCGAAGCTTCATAAAGATGTTCAATTGCCTCTTCGACGTAACCCATGTCATCGGTCCAAGTATATTGTGTTTGAAGACTGACCGAGAGGTTATATAGTATCTGCGGACGCATTGGGTGCCCTGGAGGTGTGAGAGCTAAATTTTCACGTTCAAGGTTCATCGATTCCTCAAAATCTTCAATACTATGTGTCCGAAGGCAGCGCGCATGCATGGCGTTGGCGAGTCCACGCAAAGATTCTCGCCGACGTGGGTGACCCCAAGGACAGATGCGAAGAGCGGCACGATGAAGCGAAATTGCCTCCTCCAAACAGTCCATGCGACCAAAGTTTTTAAAGCGATCGATGAGCGAAAACCCAAGGTTCAGCAGGAGGGCGTCCTTGCTCTTGTGGGCCGGAGGACACAAAAGGAGGACCTCACGATACCGACTGATTGATTTCTCAAGATCTTCCGGGTCATTTGTTTGCCTGAAGCGGATATGATAGAAGCTGGCAAGGTTCATGAGAACCCAGATTCGCTCGGGGTCTTCCTTATCCAGGAGGTCAAGCAATTCTTGATATAGCGTAGCGGCGTCCTCAGCATCGTTCAGGTCACCGCTCCGTTGAGGGCGTGATGCCAACACATCCGCAAGGACTCTGAGGCATGAAGAACGCGAGGGATGGTCAAGTGGACAGGATGTGAGCACCGCACGATATTGGTTGATAGCCTCGGTGAGATCCTCTGACTCGTCAGTTTGTTCATATTTTCTTTCCCAAGCATTTGCTAACTTGCTTGCAATGAGGCGATAATCATCTGTGGCTAGAGGGATCATGGTGATGACATGTTGAAGCAACGAGATCAAATCCTCGATGTCCTCCAGTCGCCCTCCAACTTCGAATCTACTGCGGAGGGCATCGGCAAAGCCCTTGAGGACATTGAGGCGCTCGATGCCGGCGACCCCTAGCGGGAGGTTAGAGAGGTGGCGAAGGTATGAGATACTGTGGTCCAGGTCTTCCCTCGCTCCGAAGTCATTGAAACGAATGAGTAATGCACGCGCCAAGTAGTCGAAGGTCAAAATGTTCATGTGAGGGTGATTCATTCCACGCAAAAGCGCCTCGGCATATCCCACGATAGCTTGGTCAAGGTCTCCCTTCTGTCGAGTCGCCTTGTAGCGGAAAATGTGGTTAGTCGCAATATTGTGTGCAACCACAGCGCGATCTGGATGTCGGAAGGGTAGTGTGGATGCTTGGCCCTGCAATCGATTAACTCGTGAGTCGACATCGTCTACTGAATTAGCCCATTGAATCGAAGCTAGGGATTTTGAGGATCCCTGCGTCCCATGATTGACGTTGAGGGCCATTGGGGACTCGTGGAGGACTGGAGCAGCCTTGTGTTGGCCAGACTCGGACACGACCATTGCACGACGTACTGCTCGACTCTACTGGGCGAGGTGTTGGAAGAACCGGCGGTAAGCTTGTTGCTGAAAGCGGAAAGTAGATACTTTGGGAGATGCTCTTGTGGGCTCGACGGGCGAAGCTGTGCTCCACTTGAGCAATCGCCATAGGACAAGTCCAGGAGAATTCACGAGACAACAACTTACGTTCAGCCCACCATCTGTGACACCCTCGAACCCGGCAAAAATGGAGGGTTTGATGGAACAAAAAACGATACCGCAGTTCTGACCCTAAATAGATTGAGAAGCCCAGCCAGCTGCTGAGGATTAACTGAACGCACAAGCCTCTCTAGCAAACGTGGAAATATGTGACTTGTAATGACTGCCAGTGAAAGAAATAAGTGTGAGTTAGCTCGTTCGTGATACACGATCACGTGGGATTATCACGTGCGAAGCCCACACGCACCGAGCCGAGCACAGCACATTCACGGGCTGTAGCAACTGGCCCGATTGGCTCAATGCCTCGATGTACTCTCCCAAAACTTCGCACCTTGCGAAAAAGCGACGTCCTGGCTCTCTCTTTTTAAACGTCTTCTCCAGGACCACGTCACACCACTCAACCCCCAGACTACCCACCCGAACATCCCCCCCCGTCTAAGCATCCACATCATGCCAGCACACCCTTATCGAGTTCTTCTCTCCCTTCGATGCCCTCGTGGACCGCAGCGGCGTGGACTTTTACCATGCCCGCTTCGAAAGCACGATGCTTCTGGAGGACGCATGGGCCCAGCTCGTGCAGCACTACGCGCGTCCCTTCGATGAAGACGACATCATCGACCTCCAGAAGATCCTGAAAGACCGTGGCGTCATGCACAGTTCAGTCAACTCGACACACACAACTTCGTGGTCGCAAAACTCGCCATTATTCACAAATTCAAAACC
>QLOS01001972.1:0-30340 GCA_003313725.1 Russula sp. MG48 | reverse complement strand
GCGTCCACAATAATATAAATCGGGACTTGTCCAGGGAGTTCCAACATGTTCCTTAGACATCGTGCTAGCGCTGCTTCGCTAGGTTGTTCCGAGCCATCACGACAATTGGTGTACAGATCAGAAAGAACATCCCAGCAATGGTCAGAGTCGTCGATGAGTTGAGTGAGAAGACAGGAGAGGAGGCCACGGAGGTCGCGCTTTGCAATATCCTTAAAGTCAAAGTAATAGTACGCGAGTAACGTTGATCTTGCCTTTTGCAAGTGCTTGATGTCCTCGATGATGGCGGAGCTTATCAACGACATAAATTTCCTATGACAAGAGTAGCTAGGCAACCGCGTACCAAAGAATGCTTTTTCCCGAGCCCGCTGTGAAGACGAGAGATTAGTTAATGGCGACGACAGCACAGAGGGTTGCGCGTACGATTTCCACGAATCCATAAAAGAGAGCCATTCTTCTTCCATTCTTCGAATCTGCTGCCGTGGATGAACCACGTTGCGGACCCGTCGTGTTGAATATCGCACGCGACATTATGATTTATAGATGGATTTGGTGGAGAGAGCCATGTTCGGAGATTCTCGCGTGATTGGTTCTCTGTGAGCGTATTTCAGACACAGCGATCGATGGTAGCAGGAACAGGGAGTAACATACGTTTTAGCTTGTTCGTTACTGTTTTGGCGCAACGGGAAGATTAACCGACATGTCCATGAAGAAGGTAAAGGAAGGATGCGGACCGTCTATTATCTTTTTCACTTTATCGTCAACGCTGCGGGTGGCTTGCTCAATGACTTTCACATTTCCGTCGACATCATGGGTAAGCTCCTTGAGAGCTTGTACATCGACATCGACATCTTGTATGAGTTCCCTGGCTGCGTTTACGTTGGCATCTACGTCTTGGGTGACCTGCATGACGGCCTTTACATTACGACCAACATCCTGGGTGAGATCGTGGGTCGCCTTCACATTGTCATCTACGTCCTGGGTGAGGTCTTTGATGGTCTTGACGTTGTCATCGACATCGTGGGTAAGCTCCTTAATCGTCTGAACATTGCCATCGACATCATGGGTAAGCTCCTTAATCGTCTGAACGTTGCCATCGACATCGTGGGTTAGCTCCTTGACCGCCATAACATTTCTATCCACATCATGTGTCACCTCCAAGTTTCTCGCTATACCCATTGCACTCTCTTCTTTCGTGAGCATGTCCAATCGCTGTAGCGCATCCTGAACATTTGTCCTCCTCAGTCCCAGCAGATTCTTCACGTACTTCTCTGCACAATAATTAGTCGTGAAACGAATATCAAACAAATCAGCTCACTGATTCGTCTCTGGGACATCTCCTTCGTAGATAGCGCAAGAATGATGAGTACCTGTGCCATAATCTTCCCGAATAACTCCATCATTTCTGTCGTTAGCGGGATCCCATTGTAAATCTTGAGACGTTGTAGGAAAAACTGAACACGCTCGAAAAGGTTCAGTAGCATATTGTGGCTTGCAATAACATCCTTTGCTGCCTGCAGTTGGAACGTTAAGTGTCGTGCATACGTGTACGAAGGAACCGGATAAGGGACATACATTGAGGAGGAAACCGATGGCTGTAAAGATCGTCTTTGCGGGAGAGAAAGGCTGAGAAGGGGTATCAGGGAGCAGTGACATGGGAAAAAGCGAATCTCTCGAGGCATACCACTAATGAAAGTGCCTCTCCAATCGTTGCCGAACATGTAAAGAGAATATTGACAGTGGGATCAAGCCATTTGATCAACCCGTCGTCGCCTTTACGGAATTCTTCAAAATCCTGAGACTGCTTCCGAAATACGTCCAAGACAGCATGGGGAGTGTCGCATTTGTGAAACTGAGCAACGAATGGATGAGTGTGTAGATCTTTCTTTGTGAGCTTTTTGTATTCCTTCGCGGCAGCGTCGAATATTGAGGTAAAGTTAGACATGGAAGGGTGGGTTGTTTGTTTGCTTGTGGACATCTGGATAGCAGTTGTGGAGCAGCTGAATCGCGGTAAGGAACAGGTTGGTGGGTGGAGTGGGTGACGAGTTGAGGGTAAGCGTCGAATGTCGAGCTAACACACACAAGTACAGCCTCGTAGACGGTAGGTGGTCGCCCTCAAATTGTGCAATTACTGTAAGCTCGATATAGAATAAAGGCGCTAGGCGCCCGCGCGGTAACCCAGCGACTGTGTGGGGCGAACAAACCAACTTGAATCTGCCAGTGAGCTCACGGTCGTCGACAATACGGTCCTTGCTATATCAACCATGCCAGGCTAATCAGGGTTTTTGATAAGCTAGGTTTCTCGCAACTTTTCGTCAGTTGGCTACGCTCCTTCCTCACAGACCGACGCGTTCGTCTCCGCTTCAATGGCTCACTCCAGACCCCCCTCTCCCTCTTGCCAGTCCCCAAGGCTCACCCATCTCGCCAGAACTCTCCATTATCTACACCCCTCTCCTGCACATCATTAGAAGATGACACGGCACCTGGCTGTCCATGTATGTTGACGACGGCCTCATCTTCGCGGCAGCCGACGATGATCGCAAGCGACTGCGCATCTACAGGAGGGATATAGAGACTGTCAACTGGCTCAACATCGAACCTGACAAAACAGGACTCATCTTTTTCAGACGCCAGCGAGACCCAGTTACAGGCCCACAGTAGCTGCAACTCTTTAACATGGTGACCTCTTCTTACCACCGCGTTGCCGCATCCCAGCACATCAGATACTCAGGTTTCTTCTTTAGCTCTGATCTCTCATGGGACCGGCACGTAAAAATCATGTGCAACAGCGCCAGGGCCTCGCTCAAGTCCCTACAAATCCTGGGCAGCTCGGTCAGAGGACTCGACTTCGCACCCTGGAGGCTCGCATACAACACGGTCTGCTTCCCGGTCTTAACCTATGGCTTGGCCCTCTGGAAACCCAGAGTTCTCAAGAAACACTTCAAACAAGTCGAAGAAGTACAAAACCAGGCAGTCCGCCTCATCTCCGGCTCCTTCCACACAGCGCCGCTCGAGCCCCTCCATCAAATTCTGGCGATCTTCCCAATTCAGATCCGTGCCTACATGTTCACTCTCAATGCGGCCCTGCGTTTCTGCAGACTTCCACGCGAATCCCAGGTCCTGAAACGGCTCGAATTGTCGCAGGAGGTCCACAATCACGGGACAAGACCTCCCACTCCTTGTCCTAGTGACGTGGCGACGGAACTACAACACCACCCTAACCGGGCTCGCGCGCAAGTTCATCCCGGAAAACACGGTACGAGTTAAACCGCACGCCATCCTGCCCTGGGGCCTACTCAAGTGAGGCGACCGCTTGGCTCTGGACCCGTCCACCTGCAAAGGGATCGCGCGCCGCACTCTCACCCAGTAGATCCTCTCCCTCTCTAAAACATCACACACGCTGTTAGTCTTCGCCACAGATGGAGCAGCCACCCAAGGAGAATATAACGACACGGAACAGTGGTACGCGACTACTGCGGTCGCCTACTACCAGGGATCAGAAGTCCGACACGGGGGGAGGCTGATAGGCATGGAACGAGAGGGGAACTTCATGTCAACGCGGGCCATAGAGTCCGCGCACAACCTATCCTCGTAGATTGGCAGGCCGAAGGAAAATCCATCCCCGACAGCCTCATCATTATCACCAACAACGCAGGCTCCATCAGCCGAATGGCCAACTTAGGCCTGCACCCTACGCAATCTGTCTCCATTGCCTTGCAGAACACAACTGACCAACTGCCTCCCTCTTTCTCTAGGCTGAGAATTACCGTTCCATGGGCCCCAGCCATATGCGAACCCCCGTATCAAGCGAGGCCGCGGCATAGCTGAGCGCCTCGCTGCAACCCCCCCACCCCCAATTTTGTAGACGCACCATCTATCGACATCGTCCGCTCCATGTCCCGAAGGGCAGCCATCGGGACATGGGGCGAAAGCCGGCATGGATCAGAGCGCATCTCACTCATACACCGAGGTCCTCCAAAGAACCCCCGATGGCCAACTGTGTCAAGGCAAACAATCGCCAGGGCAAAACCAGGCAACAAACCAACAAGGGAAGCAGATTCCACTCTGTTCCGCTTCCTCACAGGGCATTCCTTCACTGGCAAATACGCCCAGTGATTCCATGCGGTGCGTGCTCCCTGCGCGTGTGAGTGTGGCCTCGACCCACAGACGGTCAACCACGTTGTGTCTGACTACCCTCGCTACACCACCGCGGGCTCGGCTTCCCCGCGCTTCGACTTGGATGACTGGTCATGCCGCCCAATCAAGCATCTATGTGGGGTGCTACAGGATGGCGACCGCACCAGCGCGCTCCTCCGTTTCTTTGGATCCACGAAAGTCTGTTTCAGGCCGTGCCCCTTGAGGGACCCAGGATAACTAGTCCCCTTTCTCCTCCACCTTTCTGAGCGCAAGTTGCTGCGAGGGCTTGGTTGAAACCAGCCCGGTTTCTCGTCGTTTACACCTCCCCCCTCACACCGTTTTATCACTCTGTACCACGTGCCTGTCTCTGCTCGCCAGTTATATCCTACTCCGTCTGTAGTCAAGAGCCGGAACAATCCGGGACCGCGTCTTGAGCTTTGTGTAGGTTGCGGAATATAAGTGCTGAGTTAAAAAAAAAACTGCGGTCCTCGCATTTTTGCCCTTAATGGCTAATAATTGTCATCTGCCACCGTGAAGTGACGCGTTCCGTGTCGGCGTCGATACTCGATAGGTTCGAGTGTACTGGAGTGTGGTTTGTTATATGCGGGGTCATTGCGGTCGGTGCGGTCATGTTTTTTTCTCTCTGCTACTGGTAGTACATACAGTAGAATAGATATTACAAAACAGGAGGATATTCTGAACGTCCCGTAGAGTAATCATATCCTTGTCCCGATCCTTCTATTCTCTTTCGGCACCATGCTCCAACAGTAGTTGTGCAATTTCGTGGTATCCCTTCTTTGTAACACACTGGAATGGAGTCTGAAGGACTCCTTCCCGTTGTCCTCGTATATGCACATCCGCCCCATGACCAAGTAGTAGCCGCACCACCTCGAGATGTCCCCGCTCCGACGCTACAAACAATGGAGTCCAGTTATATCTGGTTTGTGCGTCCACGTCGGCTCCGTACTCCAGGACAAGCTGCACGACCTTGGTACTTCCGAAGCCAGATGCATTGTGCAATGGTGTCCAATTCACGGCACCTCTAGCATTGACATCAGCGCCGTGCTGGAGGACCAGATGTAAAATCTCCAGTTGCCCATTTTCCGACGCTAGATGCGACACGGCCTCTCTATTGAGACGCGCATCCACGGCTGCTCCATGGTCTAGTAATACCCGTATACACTCGAGTTGTCCACCATGAAATGCCGCATGCAACGGAGTTCTACGACGACCACAGTTGGCGTTTACATCTTCTGCGTGCATTGTGACAAGGTGGTTTGCCAGCCCACTGAAACCGCATAACGCTGCATAATACAACGGGGTTGCCTGAGGTGGCGACGGGTGGTCATCGAGATAGTCCATGGATCGTGAGTACCCCTCATCCATATCGTGTATCCAAGTCCATGCTGCAAGATGTCCCTTCTTTGGGTCGAAAAGACATTTCATGCCATCTTCAATTTGCGTTATAACATTCTCGAATTTAGCGTGATCAACCCAGTGTTCAGCAGCGTAAAATGCAAGAGGAAACGTCCCGAGCCTCTTCTTGTCCGTGTTCTCGTCCAACTGCAGCAACACAGCCAGGCAAGCTTGTGCGAGAATAATGTGTGCAGGTTCCAGGGGAATATGGTACTGGCAAATGTTTCCAACGTCCGACGCCGCGAGCCGATCAGAAGTCAAGAATTCCTTCACCGAAAAGTGTGAGAACTGAACAATTTTGGAATCCTCGTCATCGACGATCGCGATTAGACTCGAACACGCGGTGAGCACAGCCTCTTCGGGATCCTCCGGGCGCCAGCCCTCAACGAGGTTAGGGCCGTCCTTCGAGTCGAACTGGATCGCGAATATCTCCGTGAGTTCTTCAACGCGAAGTGGGCGAATAGCTGCAATCAAGCATTGGAATAGCCGATGTGCATGTCGTCTTTGCTCCTCAGGAATGCATTGTAATGTCCTCTCGTACGTCCCATCGAGAGTGATCGGCAGTTCGTTCAGAGCCTTGCGAATACTTGCAGGAATACATCGACGGAGGGTGTCCAGTTGGCAAAACACCCATCGAAACCTTTGCGAGACAATCAGCAACTATCAGGAAGTACTGTAGTGGGGATGCTCACATGCCATCGGCTCGTTCCGAGAGCGTACTGATCACGAGTTCCTTGTCCTCTGCTCTCCATCTCCGCATTGTCCTGTCCTTGTGAACAAAAGAGCGGACATAACTAATGATATCCTCTCTTTGTCCTCCTTCCTCGTGAAGAGACACGCGTCGGGAGCCAGTTGCCAGGGAGTTAAGAATAGATTGTATATCGTGCTCTGGACGACTCGTAAGGCAAATATGTAGATTTGAATGTTTCCACCCGACAAGATCCTCCAAAAACTCTAGCACCTTTTCACGGGGAGATGGAGTCCCAGTAGTATTTGAGCATTCATCTATTGCGTCCACAATAATATAAATCGGGACTTGTCCAGAGAGTTCCAACATGTTCCTTAGACATCGTCCTAGCGCTGCTTCGCTTGGTTGTTCCGAGCCATCACGACAATTGGTGTATAGTTGAGAAAGAACATCCCAGCAACGGTCAGAGTCGTCAATGAGTTGGGTGAGAAGACAGGAGAGGAGGCCACGGAGGTCGCGCTTTGCGATATCCTTAAAGTCAAAGTAATGGTATGCCAGTAACGCTGATCTTGCCTTTTGCAAGTGCTTGATGTCCTCGATGATGGCGGAGCTTATCAACAACATAAATTTCCTATGACAAGAGCAGCTAGGCAACCGCGTACCAAAGAACGCTTTTTCCCGAGCCCGCTGTGAAGACGAGAGATTAGTTAATGGCGACGACAGCACAAAGGGTTGCGCGTACGATTTCCACGAATCCATAAAAGAGAACCATTCTTCTTCCAGTCTTCGAATCTGCTGCCTTGGATGAACCACGTTGCGGACCCGTCGTGCTGAGTATCGCAAGCGATATTATGATTTATGGATGGATTTGGTGGAGAGAGCCATGTTCGGAGATTCTCGCGTGACTGGTTCTCTGTGAGCGTGTTTCAGTTACAGCGATCGATTGTAGCGGCAACAGGGAGTAACATACGTTTTAGCTCGTTTGTTGCTGTTTTCGGGCAACGGGAAGATTAATCGACATGTGCATGAAGAAGGTAGGGAAGGTTGCGCACCGTCTATTATCTTCTTCACTTTATCGTCAACGCTGCGAGTGGCTTGCTCAATGACCTTCACACTGCCGTCGACATCATGGGTAAGCTCCTTGAGAGCCTGTACATTGTCATCGACATCTTGTATGAGTCCCCTGGCTGCGTTTACGTTGGCATCTACGTCTTGGGTGACCTGCATGACGGCCTTTACATTATGACCAACATCCTGGGTGAGATCGTGGGTCGCCTTCACATTGTCATCTACGTCTTGGGTGAGTTCTTTGATGGTCTTGACGTTGTCACCGACGTCGTGGGCTAACTCCTTGATTGCCATAACATTTCTATCCACATCATGCGTCACCTCCAAGTTTCTCGCTACCACCATTCCACTCTCTTCTTTCGTGAGCATGTCCAATCGCTGTAGCGCATCCTGAACGTCTGTCCTCCTCAGTCCCAGCAGATTCTTAACGTACTTCTCTGCACCATAATTAGTCGTGAAACAAATATCAAACAAATCAGCTCACTGATTCGTCTCTGGGACACCTCCTTCGTAGATAGCGCAAGAATGATGAGTACCTGTGCCATAATCTTCCCGAATAACTCCGTCATTTCTGTCGTTATCGGGATCCCATTGTAAATCTTGAGACGTTGTAGGAAAAACTGAACACGCTCGAAAAGGTTCAGTAGCATATTGTGGCTTGCAATAACATCCTTTGCTGCCTGCAGTGGGGATGTCAAATGTCATGCATACGTGTACGAAGGAACCGGATAAGGGACCTACATTGAGGAGGAAACCGATGGCTGTAAAGATCGCTTTTGCGGGAGAGAAAGGCTGAGAAGGAGGTATCAGGAAGGAGTGACATGGGAAAAAGCGAATCTCTCAAGGCATACCACTAATGAAAGTGCCTCCCCAATCGTTGCCGAACATGTAAAGAGAATATTGACAGTAGGATCAAGCCATTTGATCAACCTGTCGTCGCCTTTACGGAATTCTTCAAAATCCTGAGACTGCTTCCGAAATGCATCCAAGACAGCATGGGGAGTGTCGCATTTGTGAAACTGAGCAGCGAATGGATGAGTGTGTAGATCTTTCTTTGTGAGCTTTTTGTATTCCTTCGCGGCAGCGTCGAATATTGAGGTAAAGTTAGACATGGAAGGGTGGGTTGCTTGTTTGCTTATGGACATCTGAATAGCAGTTGTGGAGCAGCTGAATCGCGGTAAGGAACAGGTTGGTGGGTGGAGATGGGTGATGGGTTGAGGGTAAGCGTCGAATGTCGAACTACACACACAAGTACAGCCTCACAGGCTGCAGGTGGCCGCGCTTAGATCGTGCAATTAAACTCAATATAGGATAGAGACGCACAGCCTGTCAGCTTGACATCGATAATGCTATAGGCGCTCGCGCGGTATCCAATCGTGATGCACTGGGGCACTGACATTCCCACGCGCGCTAAAATAAATCGGCGCCTGGCCCCGGCCCGGGGGTTGCGCTCAGCTCGCGGTCGTCGACAATGCAGTCCTCGCTTTCGCCCTCTGCCACCGTGTTCTGAGGCCTTCCGTGTCGGCGTTGATACTGGATTGAGATTCGAGTGTAATGTCTTCGGAGTGCCTGTACCAGGGACCATGCTAGTCCGTGGCGCGCGCGGGGCAAACCAATTCTTCGTCACCGCCACAATAGCACTGACTTGAACATGGACAGGACTAGGCTTTTCCCACACCACAATCTGCGGATGGTTGTCTAGATCATGGCTAAAGAAAACAGAGCGACAGGGCTAAGCTGGATGTAATAAAGCGATAGTGAGGCTATCAGCCTTCTGTCTTACTGCTTTGCCCTTCGTCCACGATGTCCACACTTTCCTTCACGCTGTCGAGCCCTTCTAGAAATCCATGTACACTAGTGAGTCCCTCCTGGGTCATAAAATGCGCATTTTTACGAATAGTGATGGCCATTTGTAATGTGCTCGTCTGGTGCCGATTTCATCGAGGACTCCATGGAGCGCATCCTGCATCTCCACCTTTCCGGACAGGTGTACAGCATCGCCGTGCTGGTGCTGGGCATTCATCGGCCGTCGAGCGCATTCTCGAAGTTCTCAAGCCCAAGGGACCCGCCTTTGTCGCCGTCTGCGTGCATGCTTCATGTTGTTACACACATGTCGTCCTTCTTCGCACCCTGGTCGAGCATGAAGGTCGATGTCCAACGTGAAGGAGATTGCGGATGGCGGGATGATGACGACGGTTCCCTACAGTGACATGCTCACGCTCTGGCGCAAGTGCGTCGATCTGGGGCCATGGTCAGCCAGCAACGAGCCTGGCTCATGTGTGGGCGACCCCCTACTCTCCTCCTGACGCATGAAATGACGGGCTGACTGCCTTGCGAGCACACCAACCCGCTTCTCCGCCATCCCTCCCCCAACGCATGAGGCCCATCTCACCGGTTGTCCTGGATTTCCCCCTTACAGGACGGCGTTGACGTACTACCCGCGTAAGTGACCGGCGAACGGGCCCCCACGACGCCTAGAGCCGACCAACACCGGCCCCACCCTGTGCATATTGCCCTATTGGCGTGTCCTCTAGAGAATCGCTAAAGCACTCACATCTGGGTGTTATCCAAGAAGCATCCGGAAAAAGGCGAGTCACGACATGGCGCCATGGTAAGTAAAATGGCTGCAGTATGGTAGGGCGTTGTAGCGCAAATATGCCTAATTGCCGAATAGCTGCCGCATAGTAATGCGTAGCAGCTCGGGGTGCCCTGGACTTTCGTCCAACTACGTCCCACCCGTACCTTCAAAATGCGTTTGAAGAGGTGGATGCAATATAAAGTGGGAAAACACGCAGCCACATGGCAGGAAATGGCGTCGCGCGAGTTGGCTGGGGGGTTTATGGTACGAAGGGTGAGCAGTCATTGGGGCTGAGGTTGTTATCTTCAATGTCATTAGACGGGCCGGCTGCTTGTTCAATCATTACAGGTAGCGCCTCACAAATGCAGAATTTCTCTTTCTATCAAGGGCGAGCGGGGACAATTTATAAACGTACCGACTGCATGAGAGCTGTAAACTCACCGGTCTCCCATGTCGGCCCTCATCATCGACGTCCGCTTGAACGATAAGACTTCTAACGGCCAGCCCAACATACAGGACGAGGTCGTCAAGGGTCTCACCCGACCTGTGAACCAGAAGACCCTTCCTACGATCCTATTATATGATGAGGAAGGTCTTCGTATTTATGACGAGTTCATCACTCATGCCCACGACTACTACTTATTTCCTGCCGAAGAAAAACTTCTCAAGAGCCACGCATATGACATTGCCAAAGTCATCTATAAACGACACGGAGGTGGCAACAAAGGACAGGTCGAGAGTGTTATACTTGAACTTGGTTCCGGGTGAGTCCTGGCCTCCATCCCACCCCCTCTTTTCGTGTAATTCCGTTTACTCGCTTGCTCTCCTCTTTTCCATATTACTATCCTCCCCATTGATACACAGACTACTGACGCGGGTCCTTATCCCATATAAATTAGTTCCTTGCGTAAAACAACCCACCTTCTATCTGCACTCTCAAAGGTAGTACCTGAACGAACAACTCCCGCACCGATTACATATTATGCGCTTGACCTCGAGCGACGCGAGCTAGAGCGGACCCTCGACCAGCTCGCTGCGTCACCGGTTGGGCTCGAGATGCAAGGCAAAGTTGACACCTGTGGGCTCTGGGGCACGTTCGAAGGTGGACTCAGACTTGCGGCGGAGGGGGGACTGCGAGGACGCGAGGCAACGTCGGCGGCTGTTCTCCGCTCATGGTCGCTGAGTCTTGATGGTGCCACCGCTCTGCCTTCCTCTCCCTCCTCATCGGAGCGAGATTCGATCGAGACTGCTCTCTCTATTCCAGACGCGGCGACCCCCGAGACGTCATTACACGTTCTGTTCTTCGGTTTCTCACTGGGAAACTTTCCACGCGGCGAGGAAGTTGCGTTCCTTAAGGCACTCCCTTTGCGTGCCGGAAAGGGCGACACGCTGCTCGTCGGGATTGATCATTGCATCGATGGTGCACGGATCGAACGCGCATACACCGATCAGACGGGCATTGAGCGTCGCATTATCCTTAATGGTCTCAAATGTGCTGGCGGAGCTCTGGGAGATGAATCCCTGTCCGTGCGAGAGAAGTGGGAATACGTAGGCCGCTACAATGCGGAAGAACGTGCGTCGCTACTTCGAGAGTCTGTTGCCGTAATGGTCGCTGACGGCTCAGGTTTGGATGATTCGTCGGTGGGTTTAGACCGGCATGAGTCGTTCTGTCGCTCACGGGTCGCGCAGACGGTGCGCGATCCGCAGACGAAGGCTGAGTTTACATTCCTTGAAGACGAGCTTGTCATGATCCAAGTGGCTCATAAGGTCATTCTCCACTGACCTGAGCCATGAAGCCCAAACTGACAAATCCCGAATATTGCAGTACACCAAAGAAGCCGCATATCGCCTTTTCACAGAAGCCAACCTGCGACCATTGAGGTGCTGGATGGATCCAGACTCTAGTTGTGCTCTCTGGCTTCTTGAACGCCCGCCTTTCAACTTCCGCCCATTTCGATCTCCGGCCTCGGCGTTATCAAACACGCCGTTTGGCGTACCTACACTAGAAGAGTTTCAAGAAGTGCGGGCAGCATGGGATTTCATTACAACCAAGTTGATTCCGGGCTCGATGTTATTCAAAAAGCCGATTGATTTGAAGCACATTTGTTTGTTCTACACGGGCCATATCCCGACTTTCCTTGATATTCATTTGTCGAATCTCTTGGGTGAACCGAACACTGAACCCGAGTATTTCAAAGTTCGTCAAGCTCCTACGTTTCCCCTGGCGACATGCTTACAGTCAATGCAGGATATCTTCGAACGCGGTATTGACCCGAACGTGGATAATCCGATCCAGTGCCATGTAGGTTGCTGTGCTCAGAGTTCATGTTCTCGTGCACCACAACAGCCGCACCCGGGGGTCCCTGAAAAGGAAGAGGACTGGCCTTCACATGCAACAATTCTTGATTTCAAGAAACGTGTCAACGCTCGGCTAACAAAACTTTACGCAGAATTAGAATCCGGAATTCGCCAGCTGACCCGCAGAGTGGCCCGTGTATTATTCATGACCCTTGAACATGAGGCCTGGCATACCGAGGTTGCCATCTATATCATCATCTATCATCATTTGTTGGCTCTAACTGGAACCATAGACACTCCTCTATATGCTTATACAGCGCACGGGGACTGGAACGATTCCGCCATCTGTAGGCGGGTTTGCCACCCCTTGTTGGGAATCCCTTGCTGAGGCCTGGGACGCTACTCCAGCGCCCATCAGTACTACTGTCACACTCGGGCCTACTACGGTCGAGCTTGGTCATGATGACTACGAAGCTGATGATGCGACCCTTGATGTGAGGGACCACGAATTTGAGTGGGATAACGAGCATCCGCGGCGCAAGGTTGATGTCTGCGAGTTCCGCATCGAATGGCGTCCTGTGACCAATGGCAATTTCTACGAATTCTGGAAAGCGGCCGAAGGGAATGTACCGATGCCCAAGTCATGGGTGATGAATAATAGCAGCGTTATGGTACGTGATCTATCTCGACCTTGACTTACCTTGGCTGACGATTTTCCGGTACTGTCTAGGTCCGCACTCTGTATGGACCGGTTCCGATGAAGATAGCTCACCTATGGCCTGTCGTTACCGATTACGATAGTCTCTCGGCATACGCGACAGATCACGGTGGACGCTTACCAACGGAGGCCGAACTCCGGCTGTTCTTCGACAAGTTCGAGATCAGTTATGAAGAAGGTCGGAACGTCGGGTTCCGTAACTGGCATCCCGTACCGTGAGTCCTGTTCTTGCTTTTGAGAAGATACGATTGTGCCCTGACATACATCCTCGAATGCGCAGCGCCACGACTGGCGGAGAAGGTGGGGGGCGGGGACACAACGGTGGTGTATGGGAGTGGACTTCGACAGTGTGGGACAAATACGAGGGATTCGAATCTTCGTTGCAGTGTCTCGGATTTTCGGCAGACATTTTCGACACTCATCACAATATCGTGGTACGCGGAAACGATTGTGTTACTGCTTCCTGTGCATGTGCTGATGTGGTGGTCTCAAAGATTGGTGGGTCGTACGCAACGACACCGCGTCTGGCAGAACGGCGTACAGTGAGTAACCGGTTCCAACGGAAGTATCCATATGCGTGGATCGGTGGTCGAGTTGTGTATGATGTGACGGAGTAAACCCGGTTGGGCAGCTGCGTGGAATGGAGAAGCTTACAGGCGCGAAAACAGCGACGTTTCTGATATCGGTGTTGTCACGTGCACAGAAGTCGCCACTTCACGCATGAGGGGTCAAGCAGCTCGAGAAGCACGTGCCGCAGGTGTGTGAGACGCGGAAGTGCCTGAAGAGATGTGGTGCCACGGTGTGGTCATCTTTGGGATTTGTCTAGTAGAACTCCGATTCCTGGGCACAGTTGTGTAAAATAATGAGAGTAGCAACTACTCCTGGTACTCCTGCGTTCATCCTCGCTTTCAGGTTCTTTTTGTCGTTTCCGAGTTGTTTTTTTTTACTGTTGTCGAGGGTTTGTCCATCACGATACGGATATCAGATGTTCATCGAGCACACTCGTGTCTCCATCCGATGCATACCGCTTGTCACTGCGCCCATGCCGCATTCGTCTCGCTCACGATTCGCCTCTGTATTTCGCTCATGCATGAGGCGGCGACTGCAGAGAGCCTTGTCCAAGGCAACGTGTTCGTTCTTGACGATGCACGCCGGAGTGACAGCTCAACACCAAGGCCGGTGAGGTCAAGGAGCGACGTTTGTTCAGAAGCTTGGCGATGTGAGGTAGGACACGCTGTGAGCCTGTCGTTATGGTGCGTTCCAACACCGTCGCGCGGGACGGACGGTAAACTGCACCCGTATTCGCCTCAGGCGAAAATATTGCTGGCGCTCGGTACAGAGGCGTTTCCCGCACGGGCGGGGGCGGGCGCACACTGAGCTGGCCTCTCGCAACCAGGCACCGCCAGCCGAACTCCGCCCGCCGGACGAGACTTTGGCAATATCCGTTCCGAACGACTCTGTATCGCGGCGAACCTCCACGTGTTCATCGTTGGAATCTGTCATCCGGCGCTGCGGTCATAGCCCGCCGTGTACGTGTTAGGCAAGGGGGCATTTCTACACGGTCGGGTGGCCAGCTGTTCCCTGTGTCCTTCCGCATCTGCACGGGGGACTGTGCTCCAGATTGGTCGGCGCTGTCAGTGGTACCATCACACTCCAAGGCTTTCATAAGCTGAGCGGTTATTTGGGGATAATTCTCTCAAATCCTCCTTCGGGAAGGAATGGCGACGGCCGTCCTTCCTCCCGACCCAGAATGGTCCCACGTTGCATCGGAGATCACTTTTACGTGCGTTTGCTCGCGGTCAATAGATCATGCAGTCGACCCTATGCGTCGACTAGGTGACCCTAACCCCCACCCGATCACACAAGAATGAAAATCCGATACAAACAGTGAGTAAAATACACAGTTTCCGGCGAACAAAGAATATTACAGTGGCTAGGTTCCAGCTCCTTTTATATCACCTGGAAATAGGCAGACCATGAGGAACAAAATGGTTGAGGAGGTTTTGCTCTCACTCTATGGCACCTCTTCCCCCTGCTGCTCCCCCTGCTGCTCTTGTTCCTGTGCCTCGTCTGCAGAATCCCTCTCAATATCATCGCCATCTTCAGCGTCGTCGTCCGATGGCAAAGCCTGTCTCCGCAGCGAAAATAGATCTCTTCGGTCCTCGCGCTGCAGAATCCTGCAGGAACGCGTTGGTACCCATCAGCTCACGCACACGAAGGGACATGTCGACTGTGGAGAAGAGGTGTAGGAAGACGCACATATCGAAATATGCAATTGAGCGCGCGTCCTCGCCCATTGACTCGTCCGCTTCCATCATACTGCTCAGCCGCATCAACAATCGCAGGACCGACGGATCTGCCGTGGTGGGCTCTCCGCTTGGCAGTGGTCGTGTCGCGGTGGTCGTGAGTGGGAGGTCGGACCCCCACGGCGTATTCGGCGTTGGGGAGTGGAGAAAGACGTGTCGTTCAATACCCGCAGTTGCGATGACTGGGAGTACCGGATGGATGAGCGTGCTGTTGACAATTGAGAGATGACCTTAGGCAGTGGTGCAGGGTGAGATTAGATGCGGAGATAAGATGATGCGCGCACCATTTAGACGCGTGAGCGGAGTGGAGAGCTCTTTGGGGACATATTTATCGCTAGAATAGGACGAGCCGGTGAATGCTGAATGGCGTGTAAGAGGTCAGCGTATCTTCGAGGCGCAGGGGACGGGACGGACCAACGGTGCCATCCTCTCCCCCATTCAGCCAGTTGTCTGGGCCAATGATCTGCCTTTCGTTTTCAAGTGTCGCCAAGGATGGGATCTGCCACAGATATCCTCTGAAGTCGTCAGAACCTGATGAATAATAAGCTTCGCCACCAGTGATTAGCGCGCTTCCACCGAAAGATCCATGCTACAGACGTGAGTATGGTGGCCTCGCAGAGCGTTCGGGAAAAGCCGTACCTTCATTGTTGTAGAATCAGAGAATGTCCGCGCATCTGGGGGGGAGGGGGTGCCGTCAGGGAGGTTGCGTCCACTGCAGACTGCTACGGGATACGGGTCGGAGAGCGAATAGATCGTTGGAAGCCAGCGCTGGTTGAGACTTATCAGAGATGGTAATCTCAGGAGGTATTTCTGTACGCACAAGGAAGGCTACACCTAGCTTGGTTCCTAATGCGGATTGGTTAGGACGTTGATCCAACGCATTACTATCAAAACTCGCCATCAGGGTCCCATGTTATGCTACTTGCTTCAGGCCGGATGTAATGCTCGACAGATCTCCTCGTTATCCTTGTAACGTACTAACAAATAAAGAAGGGTGTCAAAATCTTGAAGCTGAACACCAGGCTTCAGTACAAATCACCTTCAGGACGATGCCTTCTTTTGTTCGTTGGCGTGATGGCCCAAATGCCATTCGCGTATCGCGAAGGCGAATGTTACCCCGAACATCGCTTGTGGCGAACAAATGCTCCATGCGTGGATGGAAGAAAGCGCCAGAGAACTCGGCTGCTTGTTGCAGGGTGCCCTGGGCGCGGGTCATGCGTGATTCAGCACGTCCATCATGAAGCATAACGCGGCCATCTTCGCTGAAGCATGTTCTAGATGGACTTCGACGCGAGGAAATTTCTGACACCCACCTAGCGCTCATGAAAACTTCGTCCTGGTAGGGATGGCAGGAGACACTCCGAATAAAGTCCTATTGTACTTTCAGTGCCTGACATTAGTAGGCCATGACAACACAAACGGCGTGTTGGGTGTAGGCTTGCAATGGACCATCGCCGTCCAGCTGGTTCGCGGTATAGCGCGTCAAGTCATACTTGAGGATTTTATCGTCTGCACCGCCACTGAGATGAAGGCGGACATTAGCTACGAGGGAGAGGTCGTCGTTAGGTAAAGACGAAGCACGCACGAATATACATATTGATTCGATGCAGAGAATGCAACTGTGAACACATTTGACTGTTACCCAATGGTAATCAGAGGGTCGTCTCGGAAACAGTGTATCAGGGACTGACACCGGGACCACTAAATGAGCATGACGGCGCGGTCACGTTCTCTTGGTGTAAATCCCATAGCTTGACAGCACGGTCTATTTGTCGCCATATCATGTTCTATACATTCGAATTGTTCACCAAGAGAGCAGACTCTCACCGTCTCCTGCACTCGCCAACCATCTCCCTTCTCCTGAAGAAAATGCCAGAGCGTTGACACATGAAGAGTGCCCAGTTAGTTTTCTGTTTAACCGCCGGTTAGATGCGCATCAGCAATTAAGATGAACTGGTCTATATCGGTGATACCTAGAGTATGAGAATCCGCCAGTAAAGTAGCTTGACATTTTTTTCTGCCTAGCTTTATGTTGTCCTACTGGGTCGGGAGAGCGAGTGGGAACAAATGCGCGACGTGAATGAGCCGACGACATTTGCCCGGAAACATGACCCAGACCTTCTTGTGAATCGTGGGTATCCAAACCCGCCAAAAGATATGATGAGAAGATTAATCAACTAAAATTACAAGAAATATTGCCGCGGTAATAAACCGGGCTCAAGCTCAGCTCAAAGAGGGTGCACTTTCACGTGGTGAGATGAGGGTGAAAGAGTGCTCCTCAGTTACTTATAGCAGACCAGAGAGCGCCCTCTCAATTATCAAATTTCGTCTGGTCTGGCAAATACCATGTCTTCTTCCCATCTCGACCACGTTGCTACCGACAACGACCCGCACGACAGTCACGACCTTATTCAGGACAAAAATACTCATTCGGGCCATCACCTAGCTCTGGATCTACGTGGTGCGCTCGCAGACCGCGACGACGACGCGGACACCGCCTCCCAACACTCGATATCTTTCACCTCCTCGTCTGCACCTTCACCTCACGACTCGCCTAACTTGCGCGCGTTCTCTGCAGTTGAGACGTCACGCCGCCAGTCGCAGCCTTACACGATCTCGACCCAGAGCTCAGATGACCCGGATGATACGAGCCTATACAATGGACGTGCCAGCTCTGTTACTTCTCACGGCGGCTTCTCACTCGATGAAGACTCCAAGCCAGTACCCCCGACGCCGTTTTCAGCAGCTTTACGGAACAACACGTATCCGCCGGTGCAAACACGGAGTCCTGGACGCTCATCAGTAGCATCGTTTGCGACTAGCACTTCGTCATATTCCAAGAAGATTAGACCTGAGAGCATGCTTATTGATCCGCCAAAGGGGCCATTGGTTCTCGGAATCGCGCTTGTGGATTTTAATCATCAGGTGCGTTGTCGAACGTGGTTTACGTAGCCACAGTAACTCAACACGTGTAGGTTGGCCCGCGGATTGAATTTTCTGTTGGGAGCGTCTTCGAGGACGAGGAGATCAACAAAATCCTCCCGTTTCTGGCCCTTCCTGATGGTGCACATCTTGTACGGAAAATGAAACTATTCTATCTAGGGGCTCATCTTATGTTGTCTAGGCTGTCGAAGATTATTCATATTTTCACCTTGTCCCCAGCATTCCAAATCCCAGCACAATATTCGGCATATCGTAAGGCCCATTGCGTGTGCTGCAGTATCGGGTCCTTGACACGCGTCTAGATGCAATCGCCAAATTGCGACCTCATCTCTCCTTGTCAAGGAGGTGGATATGACGCGCTCGACGGTGCAGAAGGCTGTCGTGGTTCTTGCGTCCAAACCCGTGTTTGGTCCTATTCGCGATCGATTGGGTGTCGTTACTCTAGCTCTCTTTGAGCAAAAGTAAGCGTTCCCTCTCGCAAGGCTACACTCGCTAACGTTGTTAGGGACTTCACCAACACCCAACTACTCGTCGAGTTTTATGAGTCGCTTCAGGGTTCTTTGCGCAGTCAGCTCACAGAGAGCGGGCTTTACATGGGTATGCTTGCTCTCCTTTCTTCCAGGAATTGGCGCTGACTTGTCCACAGGAACGTCTCTGTAAGTGATATCCCCTCGTGTTTCAGGTTCCCACTCATTGGGCCATAGCCGTGAACTGGTGCACGAATTCCGTCATCGTACTCTAGTCCTTGTCAAAGCATTAATTTTGCAAAGAAAGGTCAGCGCTTTGATTGCCTACGTCTTAGAACGTCTCGAGCACTAAACATATGACCTAGATATTGTTTTATGGCCATCCAGTTGAACGGCTATGTACATACCAATACTCGTTAATATCACTCATACCAGGCACGTCTCCTCAATTTCTAGCTGTGCGGTCTCTTATATGAGTTCTTAGGCCTTCTTCAAACGCTGCAGGACTGCGGCTCCCCTCCCCTAGCTTCACGTGCACCCACTCTCTCCCAACCGACGTCACTGCGTACATCAGATCGCCGAAGTTTACTGGCTTATCTTGGCCTCCCACTGGACCTCTTTGGCAAGGTGCTTCTTTGTCAGTAAATCTTACTGTGCCTCATGCTAATACGCACGCAGGATGCATTATTCCAACCTTACCTCCCACTGCAGCAACTCGACCTCGTCAAATCACAGACTTGCTCCTTCCTTTGCGGGAGCACGAATGCCATCGTCCGTCAGCAGAAAGAAATCGAGTTGCTTGTTGACGTTGAATCGTGTTCCATCGAGTTCAGAGACCCCAAGATTGAGCGCGCGGTTGCTCTTACACCTGCTGATAGGAAGTGGATGGACGAGATCGTTAAAGATGTCAATGATACATGGGACTCCGAGGACACCGGTATGCGGTCAGTGCCTTTCTTCGTATGCCTGCTTGTCGCTAGACATCAATGGTGGCAGAAGGTTCAAGGGCAGCGATGACTACCTGCGAACTAAGGTATGTGTACTAACCTGCATATAGGAAGGAGATGCTCAGGCAGTAGATGTAGTTCGAGGAGTACATTTCCGCGGCACTCGCCTCCGTTAAATACGGCGATTTCCTCGCGAAAGGAGAAAGCAGTGGAGTTCTCATCACTCCTGGATCAGGTTAATACTTTCGCTCTGTTCTTCCTTATTGTGCTAATCCTCCCTGTACTCCTTAGGCGGGGACGCGACTGCGTTGAGTGACTTCAACCCAGTCTGGATTGCCGAGTTCAGACGTACGAATGCGTTTGATGTATGGCAGCGCATCACCGATCCGATGTTATTCGACATTATCGAGCCACGGTACACCTCTCTTCTCCATTCCCATCGCTTCGTTAATTCTGTTTCCCGCTCACAGGCACCCATGTAACGAGAAGCCCAGCGCAATAGCTGATATCACGCTACGCCTCTCCGAAGGCATCCAGGAACTCAAACTTGAGCAGCAACTCGCACCAACGCGCGAAGCGATCTCGCGCACGATCACCACAGGCTCAGCTAACTTCTTCAAAGCTGTCGAAGGTGTAAAAGGCCGGTTTGTAAAGCGGTCGCCGTCGTCCACCTCCGTCGACAGCGCCAGTACCAGCTCAGGCACGATGATCTCGAAATCAGAAGTGCTAGATGGTAGTGGTCTCACTGCCTCTCCTTCTTCGCTGGCTGCTCCTGCTCCTACTGGTATGGAGGCAACGGCGATGCAAGCAAAGGAAAGATTGAGCGGGTGGGGTGTCAGCGTCGGCTCGTTCTTTGCGTCGCGCGCGGCGAGATTTTCTACCGTGAGCGCGCCATCGAGCGTCGCCGGGTCACCGGTGCCGCCGCCTAAGGAGGCTCCGTGGATCCATAATTCAAGCGCATCTATGCCAGTGTCACCGACGGGAGATGCCAATCTTCCTCCGATGATGATACAGACACCGTCTCCAGGTCTTGTGCCAGGCGTGGACCTAGGCGAGGAAACTCCCCGGGGAGATGGATTCCGCCCTGGTGGAGATGCGGAGAGTCGGGGACCTACGCGCGAGAACGAGCAGGCTCAGGTTCGCTCCGACGGTGACAGCGACGAAGAACCGTCGTTTGGCGTGGCTCTGTGAGCTCTGAGGCGCCATGCGTCTGATCCACCTCTGCTAGTACGCGTGCAGATAATTTCACTACTCGTCTTTCTTTAACACCCCTTTTGATACGGACCAATAATTTAAAGAAGTAGATGTTATTTATACTGCGTATACGTAGGTTGTCTTGGTAGCGCCTTGAATATGCATGAACGACAAGCACCTCTGCAGTCATTGTCTGAGCCCGAGCCGTGGCAGCGGACTCGGAGGACTGAATCAGAGAGCTTAGCTTCGTTTGATCCCCAATTGAATGTATGTGTCTTCCTAGTGGCGCCACTGAATCACGATTGCATTACGAGATGATGCGGGAAATGTGCTCCGTGTGTTCCAACTGTGATACTGTACTGATCTGCCGACGTGGTAACCGCAGAGAACTGGGAGCTTATCAACTCACTTTCGTCTGACGCAGCTCGCCAAACCCGTACGCAGTCCTTCATAGCAGCCGCTCCCTGACCTCTTTCTCTCTCTCCCTAGGATCCCAGCGTCCACTCTCCACCCTCTTGACTCCGACGTGGATCACTCACTCTACTGAAGTTCTGAGCTCTTGTAGACAACGGGCCACCACACGTCGCGCAACTAACATGCGTAAATCGTCAACGTCAGCGACGGGATAGAGCCAGTTTGAACTCGAGGACGTCAGCGACCACGTCTTCAAGCTGGACTTTTGTGGAAAACCGAAGTGGACGCTCTGTCGTGTGGTGGTGGACTGCACTCAAAGGCATTTTGGGGCCAGCGACTCGGATGCTTACCGCGGGGCGGAGCGGAGAGCACCCGGTGGTGGCGCGTTGCACCTCATCATCATCGGCCCGCCGGCCGGTCCGCACGTTCGTACTTAGGTGTACTAGTACTGTAGGCACGGATGCGGATACTACGATATCCCGACTCCCGAGGCGGTCTGTAATCACTACTAGTACAGTCGACTATCTCATAGTGCATCGTGACAGACCAGCCAAAATGGCTATGCAGTATGAAATAGTCAACTGTAGTAGTATTCGAAAACGCCGACGCGGTGGAAAGAGTTTAACTGACAGAGCCTGAATCCCTGCCGATGGCTTCCTCATCCTCGTCTCAGTCTCGCTCTCACTGTCAAGGAACACCCCAGATAGAAGACGCAAAACAATCTTGCTCGCGATCACCGCACTCCGTGGGCTTCTTCAACACCAACAGTAATCAGATGGGCTCGCCGGCCCTTCTGGGAACGTCTGCATAGATTTACCCGGCCTGGGAGTGCCTCGTTATAATATGGCCCAGCCGCTGCTTGCCGAATTGGACATTTTACCAGGCTCAGCCAGAGCTACCAACGAGCTTGCAGTAGTTCTCATTTTTTCCGACAGCTATCGAAAAGTTAAGGCGTCCATGGCTCATGTATGTCATCGATCTCTACAAAAGTTGTGGCACCCCTACGACATGGCGGTGATATAGGTGCTGCTAACGCAGCGCTCGTCTGCGGGCCCGCCTTGTAGCTCTGCCCACTCAGCCTCAATCGCTCCTTTAGCCCTACAGGCGCAAGTGCCTCTAGCGGAGGTGGCGGAGTAGTGCGCTGGGCTGCTCCCGGCACGCGTGGGCCCGGATTTTTTAGTGCCTGGGCCTGTTGGCCTGTGTTACGGGTGCCAGTGGAAGTAGGCTCCGTCGCCTCAGACACCACAGAATGATTGTACCCAGTCTCTTGGTGGAATGCAAACGGCCAACGACTTTGCTTACAAGTACGATGTTTCATTGCGCGTTCTAACTTGCCATGCCGGTCATATGTCTGTCCGTCTTCTGGGCACATCCAGCCATCTGCTCGTCCCGATGACCTTTGAGAAGACTCGCCATGGCAGCGTCGAAGCGGTGACACCTGTTGCCATGGGTCTGTTTGGATGGAGCCGTGCCAGACGCGCAACTGAACCGCTAGTTACTGTATTGCCGATGCCAAATGCTGTGCCGCAGTCCCGTCGCGGGAGTTGCAGCAAATGAGAGTGAGGTACGGTAGACAAAAATTTAGCTCCCCTTTTGCCTGCCTATCTTGGTCTAACGTTAGCTGAAGGGCTATAAAGGTTTCGCGGCGACACAGGCATGAACCATCCCCACAATCATTCCATCCTACAATCCAAAATAGATAACTTCGACTGCTTTTCTTCCGTTTTCTCTCCCCTCTCTAGCACCCCAACTTCTTCTTCCCTCCTCTCGTTCGACCCTGACATGCCAGTGGCCACCGCCGCCCACTGTGGTTCTGAACTCTGGATCACGTACCACCAGGTGTCGCGCGCTCAAAAGCAGGTGACAGCCCAGCTGATCGACGTCGGCGATGGGACGCGCCTGTTCGACCTCGAGGATGTCCTCGATCACGTCTTTCAGCAGGGATTCGTCGACCCCAAGTGGCGCTCTGTCACTTGGTGGGAGGAATGCACCTCCGCGCGGCTCAAGGCGAGCCATACCGTCCAGGAGCTGCTCGCGCGTGGCGTAGGGAGCACCCCCACTTCCGCGCTGCGTCTTGTCATCGGTACGAAGTTATCGTTGTTGCCCTTTCCTTCCGCCCCTCTGCCAACTGTCTGTTGACGCTGACACACGGGGGCTGATGTGGACTTCTAGCGGACGTTCCGGCGGCTATATGGGTTCATTACGAATATGTGCATTGTGCGCATCCGTACGCGGCGACGCAGCGTATTCGTCTCGATCCGTCGCAGATGAAGTGTTGTGAGCGTCTGGCGCATATCACGAACCACATCTTCGCGCAGGGATATCTCTCGTGCAGGGCCCGCTCGCTGGTGTCCTGGAAAGGCGCGTGTGGGAAGCACATCGAGGAGAGTACGAAGGTCGAGGACGTGCTCTCTTGGGGTGAAGGCGTTTGCGAGGAGAAACCGCTGCGCCTCGTGATTGGTGAGCACTTTTCGGTTCTTTTCAAGGTGAGATTGTCATAGAGGCTTCGTAGACCTGTGATACACGGGGTATCAGGAGTTCCTAAACTGGGTAACTTAAAAACCATAGTCGTTCCTTACCATCCATTCCGAGTCCTTTTGCAAGTCATTCCTTATATCCGCTGCGCACCCAGAATAATCCTAGCCGTCTTTTGGTTCTGTTGTCTCGATCCCGGAGAAGATCTGCAACTTGAGAAGCGGATCCTTAAGCGTTTGTACTGTACAGGGGCACAACATATCCCCAGTTAAAGAACTGTTGTCATCATCACATCGACGCGTTCGTCAGCGCGAAATTCCTTTCCGTAAATCCATTGCTATGGTACCCCTATGAAAAATGTGATTATAATACAAGTGTGTAGGTCATCAGTGTCTGTTAGTCTAGTACCACGAGGTTGTCGTAACTTGCCCTCCCAAGCGCACGCTTCATGATGGACAACGGTGTCATCTCCTGTTTCTGAGGAACCGGCTTGATCTCCTCGCCTTGTTCGTCCACCATGACTGTATCGTCATCCAGCACCTCCTCTTCCGCGTCCTCACCCATGAACACCTTCATCATAGCAGGGCTGAATCCGCTCATGAGCGCGACGCCTTTGCGCTCCGCCTCAACCGGCATGGTCTCGAGCTCGCCAGCAAGGTTCCAATACACGACCTCAGGCACGTCGTACCCCGCCTCCGCATAAACGCGCGCTATCGCATCGTGATTCGTCTCCCAAGCGCCCGAGTCCTTACTCGTGCGATCGGCATCGTCGAACTGCATATCCGAGAACACAAAGAGACGCTTGACCATGTCCTCGCGCGGCACGCGGTGCTTCACCGCGAGCGGGAGTAGCAGGCGTACGAACACGGCGTGCAGGTCCGTGTTCATCCCCCACTCGCTCTTGACCATCGCCTTGGCGTTGGCGGCGAGCCCCGCGCCCTCTTGCAACACGACGATCTCGGGATTCGCGGAGAAGGTGATGAAAACGTTCGCGAAGGGGGGCCTGGCGAGCTGCGCGAGCGTCATCGAGAGCGCCACGGCCGGGAGGATGGGGTACGTCTGCGAACCGGCCCAATGGATGTCGCCCATCGAGCCGGAGACGTCGCAGATAGCAAGGCAGTTATCGACCGTGCCAGCGCTACGTAGCCGGGCGATCATCGCGTCCCACTGTGCATCGACGACCTGGGCCTCACGCTTGGCAATGCGGGCCTTAATCGCAGCGGCAACAGAAGACACTGCTTTCTCGCCTCCATACTCAAACCTGATCGGTGCGATCGCCTTAGCGAGGAGCTCGTGCGGGAGAAGCGTTCCACCGGAAATCTTGGCCTTGCCCTCAGCTACCCTATCCAAGTAGGCATCAAATCGCTCGCCGTCGTGCTTGATGAAATGCTTGCTATTGATATGCATACACTTGGATGAAACATGTTTGTATGAGACCTCATTCCAGCGGCGCGTTGCCATAAGCGGTTCTGGGATGCGGATTGCTGTTCTGAGCGGTGTGAGCACCCAGCGTTGGTAGAACGAACGAAGCACGTGAACATCTTCCTTAGGCACGGCAACCGAGGTGACGATTGAGCGGGAGAGGGACGACATGGCACCACCGTAGTGGAGAAGAATCGCAAGTGCAGTGGAGATGTTGGTCACTCTGTCATGCGAGGCAGCGGGTGTAGGAGCCCATTTTCCTACCAAAGACACCTTGTTCAAGACACTTTTCCGCTCCTGGCCGTCTGGAAGTACCTCTGCCTCCCGCATGAGTGCCGCCTGCTCGACAAGCTCGTCCGCAAAGAGGCGTGCTACAGCCACATATAGAGCGCGGAACCGGGGCTCAGAAAGTTTGGCGAGTAGAAGCGTATGGGCATTGGCTGCGTCCCTGATGCGGCGGTCACGGGCAAGGGCTTTGGCCTCCTGATTCTTGGCTGCAAGAAGTGCCTCAATCGCTTCGGGGGTCGTCACAGCGTGGCGCTCGGTAGCCGTCATTTTAATCGGACCGACACATCGACCGGCGATGAAGCGACCCCGGGGAGTGTGCAAAAACTCAGCGATAGGAGAGTCAAATTGGTCAAGAGTGGCAAGAGCAAGGATGTTGAGAGGGTCTTTCCAGTAGCCGTGTGGCATCCGAGTTTGGTTCTTCCCATTGATCACGCAGACCGGAGCAACGAGTTGGGGAAGGTTCGCAATTGCCGTGCGTGGATGATGCTTATAAAGCCAGCCGAAAGCCCTGGATGGATGGATGGATAGTTAGTTCTCAGCAACAGAGTAACGCACACGATCGAGACAAACTTACTTGTAAAAGAGCTCCTTATCACCCTTCCCATCGTGGATGCTCCGCGTGTTCCAGATGATCCTCAAGGTGAGCGCCGGGTCTTCCTGCCACGCCTTGTCAAGCACAGAGTTGATTCTTGCAATGGACATCCCGGCAGACAAGCTCTGAAATGCATCCAGGGTACTCGAAAGGGTAGAGCTAAACGCTGGCGCCGCGTTTTGAGTGTACTTGTGGTGTACAACAGACTTGAGTGCGTTCATGAAGGTGTTCGTGGGCACTAGTGCGTCAGCATCAGCATTAGTACTAGCGACAGCATCAGAGGTGGGAAGGGGAGGGAGTAAGACATCGAGGAAGTTAGAGTCGAAGAGCTCAGGGATGTGGGGGAGGGTGACGATCTGAGACGTGGCAGCAGCAGCGGGAGTCGACATTCTCTCAATGTAAGCTCTCCTCAGCAGAGAGGAGGTACATCTTCTCTTATATAATAATACAGACACAATGACTCGTGCAGGGCGGGACCTTGATATGTGATATCATAGAGTAGAGCCTGACTCGAAAATTCATTCACATTTCGCAGCTACTTACAGTAAATTGCTTAATTTTGTTTTATGCCCAATTTGTGAAATATAAGAGTACGAGAATAAGCAGAAAATTCTGCTTACTGCACTTATTTTCAAATTTAAGAGGAATAAGCCCCTCACAAACTCCCAGGCGGCCCGTGACGCGAAGCCACAATTGCTATTCTGGATGTTCGGTGTCCGGCAGCCTCAACCGGATGGCGTGGAAGCTATTCTGCCAGGCAGTAAATCACAAAAATCAATGCCTCGGCACCTTTTTTTCTGTGTACATCGCCACGAGTGCCGATATTGATGATCTCAAGAAAGAAATCTTCAAGATCATACCCCATGAAACTCGGAAAGACGTCGCACAGCTCAGTCCGACTGACTTGAAGCTCTGGAAAATCTCCAAGCCTATCTCTACAACCAGTCATGTTCTATACAAAAGAGCTCTCGCCAGTCTGGCTCTTCCGGATTCGGAGTCGGATAATGAAAGCTCTGACAACGCACTCGAGGTGGAACGACTCAACCCATCCTACGAGATATCAGAATGTTGGGACCAAGAGCCTCCGAAAAAGTGTGTACATCTCGTTGTGCAGATTCCGCTTGTGCATGGTACGTCGTAATGTGCCGTTGGTATTGGACCGGATCTGAAACGATCATTTCGTTAGCAGCAGTCCTTGGCAAGAGACCCCGTGCTGTCGATGATCTCGATTCTGTCCTGCATTCCAAACTTGTTAAAACTGCACCTTCTCAGATGGGCAAGCTGGACAATTACAGGTCGTTGCAAACAAAATCAACTGAAAAGATCTTGGACGACCGTCCTGGGCCAGATTCGCTTCCCCCTATTTCCCTCCTGTACGTGGGCTTCGGTTACTTTATGGACGTCTTCCGTCGTCGGAGGGATATACGTGACCTGGATACGAAGCGGCAGGGCCTAGAAATGGCTGTCGATTCTTTCGCCGAAAAGATGGCTAACATTTACGACAATGAGGTCGACAGGAAGGAAGAGGGCCTACGTGCTTTAAACAAAATTTTGTCCCTTCGTGGCGGTGGCGTTAACAAGCCTATGGCGGCCTCCATTGGTACTTGCCGTTCGGGTGGTCACTATGACGGACCACACGAAGCAGCTTCGTGCGTCATTGTGTTCAAAAATGAGCTCGTTGACATCAGCGCAATGCCTATGGTCGAACTCACTACCTACGCCGCCCATTCGCACAAGCAAGCAATGGAACGTTCCAGAGAGGTGTTTAGCGGTTGGAGGGTGCCATGCCTCGGCCTCACTGTTGTTGGTAAGCTGAATATTTCTGGGTCTTCAGATGAGTCTGACATGATATACATCATACCAGGCCCGTATGTCACCTTCTACGCCATTGTTTTCCTTCACCAGTGGCGCGTTGTCAGCCTCACCCCTACATTGTCGTGCATCGCATCTGCATGCGAAGGTGGTGACCGAATGGCTCTCTATGCTGCCTTCTCTGGCGCATTGGTCCTATTAAGTCACATAGATGAAGCTGCGGCACGCTTCATCAGCACATCGCCACCGCCCACGATCGAACATGCAGACCGCAAATTTCCGTATATTTCAGAGTTGCCCAAGTATGGCACTTCCAACGAGAACATCCAATTCCGGATTCTTAGGCTCCATTCCGACACACAGGACTACCGCCTCCTGTACATTGCCGAAACTTCGGACAAGAAGCAAATCATCCTGAAGTTTACGCGTCGGTACTCGATTGAATTGCATGCGTTTTGTGCCAGACGTGGACAGGCACCGGGCATTCTCGGGTTCGGGAAACTCCCAGGAGGTTGGTCAGTCGTTGCCATGGACTACATTTCGCCATCTATACACCCTTCCCGATCATCTAACCTTACCCGTCTCTGTGATAAGTGGGTAGATGACTTGCAGAAGCTCATGCAATCCTTCCACGACTACGGCTTGGTTCACGGAGACTTACGCGAGCCAAACATGCTTTGCGATGGCGAAAAGGTGATGTTGATCGATTTTGATTGGGGTGGCAAAGTCGGGGAGGTGTATTATCCATCTGCGCGGCTCTGTCCCGAATTGACGGATGAACGATATGACACTGGCCCGAAGATCACGAAGAATGATGATAGGCGGGTCTTGCGGAATACGCTCAAAGAACTTGAAAAGAAAAAGTAGCTTATTTGTGATACTTTGTGTTTTCCAGCTTTTATTTATGTCACCTTGTGGCTATCTAAGTGATAGAAGACGTAGTGAGGGAACAGCTGTGATGTTTGAAACCTCAGACTGAATACTGTACAGCTGCTGTATAGGACGCGTAAAGTGGCTTCCACCGCCTCGCTGGCTTCTGTAATCGATCTTATTACGCTGGCGGCCGCGCCACAGCATAGCAGCTCGAGTATGAAAATACGTAAAAATTGCCACCTACGCGTTCAAATAATAAAGCTCACCAATTGAAATGCCGTAACCGCCACCGTGACGCTCGTCGCAATAATCTATGGTGGCTGTTGTGCTGATACAATACCTGGCCAGTGATACCTTCCCTTCTTGGCGCCTCGCCCATCTGCCACCGCTCATGCAACTCCTTGTTCATAGCAAGCTAAAATTTCTCTAGGTGTTGAACGCTGCCACCGTCCCTGATGAGCGAGAACGCCGTCCCGCTCCTCTCCTTTGAGCCGGGTGGCCTGCCCCCGATTCGAGAGCCCAACAATGACTACGATTCGGACGACGAGGGCCCGCCGGGCAATCCGCGTCGTCGGTGGTACCACTACGTGCCATTATGCAGTGAGTGCCCCTCCTTCCCCGTGGAATCCACGCCAAAAACCTTTGAACTTTACAAAACTTTACTTTCCTCTGGCGCGCACTTGCAGTCGCGGTCCTGCTCCTCCTCGCGCCACATCCGTCGATCGTGCACGTCCTCCTCAACTACCACTACCTGACCCTCCACGCGCCCCGCTACTTCGTCGCGCACCTGCTCGCCATCTACGCCCTCTCCTTCCTCGCATTCAGCTCGCTCATCGCCTGCGTCGCGCGGGACCCGGGACCGGTCCCCGAAGCCGTGTCCGAGTCGTCGGAGGCCACGGAGCAGCAGCAGCAGCCACCGCACGACGACAGCGGCGGCGAGATGAGCCTCGGGGACGCGCTGCTCAGCGAGCCGCCGGAGGATTACACGCGGCCGGGCAGGTGGTGCCGCATCTGCTGGAGGCCCAAGCCCGAGCGCGCGCACCATTGTTCCCAGTGCGGTCGGTGCGTGCTCAAAATGGGTGCGTGTGTGTCATCATTCATCGCCGTGCTGCCGTACTTGTAACAACTAACGACTTGCACTCCACTGCACTGCACGCACGCACGCACGCAAAAAGATCACCATTGTCCCTGGTTGGGCGCGAAATGTATTGTGCGTGTGCACGCCGCACCGCCGCGGCCACGGCGGTGGCGCGTTCCATTCTGGAATTACATCGTGTTTTCTTCTGACGTTTTCCTTGTGTGGCACGGCTGCTCTGTTGCAGGGCTTCCGGACGTACCCCTCCTTCCTGCACTTCCTCGCATCCGTCACGCTCCTGGCGGCCTACGTGGCCGCGATATGTATCCGGGGGCTCATCTTTGCGTTCAGCCATCCTCTTGAGCTCGTACGTGTTCATATTTTCATTTTCCGGCGCGCATGTGTGCCGTCTGGACGACGACCACCGACCACTGAGATACTTTGAAATGGGGGGGGCGGTGAGCAGAACGAAACCACGCCCGTGCACATGCTCCTACTCTCCTTTTCTGGGTGCGCCTTTGCGCTCATCATGGGCTCCTTCCTCGGCTACCACATCTACCTCGTCCTGTACGCCTCGTCTCTACCCTTCCCAAAAACCAGCTAAAAACCAAAACCAATCAACTCTTCCGCCC